>KZ807802.1:328820-344176 GCA_000696205.2 Oncopeltus fasciatus
CACCGGCCCGGATAGCAGGAGATCCAGGTTCGATTCCTGGCTGGGACAGATAGTTTTTTATATTCTATTCACTCTCATTAATTGTTTGAAATTTACGTGGGATAAAATACCACAACCAAATAAAATATTTATAAATTTAAAAAAATGTGTATTATTAAATGATCTTCTAACGTTTCGGCTTACATTGTAAGCCATCTGCAGGGCTATCATGAAGACGAGAGGGATATCATGTGATCTTTGGGACAGGACGTCCCCTTTCGCCTTCATGATAGACCTGAAGACTCCAACAAAAAAAACTTATAATAGCTCTATAATGAAGTTTCGAGATAATGCAAATTCGCATGAAATTCCTTTTGGGCAGATTCAAATCATTAGTATCAAGCCTATAGAGAAAAGGAAGGATCTCTGAGGAGGAGCGGGTTCCGTAAGGAGCGGCGTGAAGGAGACAATCGGAGGAAGGCGTTCTCGGGCAACGCCTTGCACAAGCCATTCAGAGAGCTCTCTATCGGCACAATCAGAATGCAGCGGAGGGGCGCAGGGCTCTATAGAGAGCTCGCTCCATCGCCCACAGCGCAGACAATGGCTGCTGCCGCTGCTGGTGCTGATGCATTTGGGGACACTCCGACACTCATCAGGAGTGGGCTGTGGATTCAAGTCTCACGATCTGACCTCCCTGGCAAAGCTTCAACCAAGGCGGTCTTCTGGCTATCATCTTCCAACTTCTCGGCCTTGGTAAAGTGGATATGTTCTCCTTCAAACAAATCTTGAGAATCCAATGAACTAATCAGCCAAAACTGAAAACATCCGTCACGCAGGAGCTCACTAGTCTAAGCAGATTTCCCGTGTTTCATAGAAATATTAGTAAATGACGAAACCTAATTTAAAAAATTAAATTTAATTTAAATTAAAAATATCCCTCTCTCAATTTTTAGTGCAAGGAGCATTTACCAACTTATGCTACCGGGGCAAATGCACCGGCCCGGATAGCAGGGGATCCAGGTTCGAGTCCTGGCTGGGACAGTTAGATTTTTTATTCTGTTCCCTTGCAAGAAAAATTGTTAAAATTTACGTGGGATCAAATACCACAAAAAAATAATATTTATATCTCTCTCACTCTCTCTTCCTCTCTCGGTACATACACATGTCTGCACAGCCATCGTAGTTAATATTCGCAAATATTTTCCTTAATAATATTTGTGGTAAACATGTTATGGAAGATAAACTGCAGAAAATTCAATATTACACCATTTTTTGTCCCACTAACTTTTTCGTTACTTAAATAAAAACGACCATATTATTATAATAATAGTATAAATTAATTTTGATCTATCTCTAAATCTTTCCTCATCCTATTTCAAACCACGGTTGGTTTTTATACTAACCTCCACTTTGCTATAACTGACAATTTTTATTTTATTCTTTAAAATGAAAATTAATTTAATTTTGACTGGCTTTAAAACAAATATATTAGAACATTAAATTCAGAAGTGTTAGAATAGCATTATATGAGTATGTTTGTATGTATGTATGTATATATATATATATACTCGTCTTGAATATATTATAATTCGGATTTGACATCTCCCAGGACAAAGTTATTTTTCATGTATTCATTCAAAGGATTGTAGTTATAGAATGAAATTTAAATGATAATTATCATACTAGGGTAAGGATAAAAATAATCATTTTAAAGATTTAAATGGCTTCAGTAAGACTAAACCGAATAATAAATAATTATACATGAGTGTAAAACTTTTTTTTTATATTTAGAATTGGGGAGAGTTTCCCCTCTTTGTAACAAATTGTTGTTAGCTATTTTGAAGATCAGTTTCTTATATATTTATTTCTTTTAAAAAAATGCTGCGATTTAATTCAATTTCAAAGAAAAAATTTATATTTTTAACTCGATGACTAGATATAACCACCAAGGACCAACTAAACTCAACTATTTCAATTTACTTATTTACTTTGTTCTATTTACTTAAATTATGACCGTACTCTGACGAAAAGCATATATACACTGTTAGTCAGGAATACCCAGAGAGTAATCTTCTTTCCAAACATTGAGTATATCCTCTAAGGATACATAATCGATAAAATAGCCAATATCTTATCGACAAACATCAAAGAAATTTTTTTAGAAAAAAAATGTAATTTTAATACGAAAATAATGAAGGTTTATCAATATTTTTTTTGAAGTACGATAGCCGATTAGTCAGCTTATCAAAGAAAGGGAGAATTAATATATCAGTATTTAATTACGTTTATTTTAGCTTTATTCACTGAACAAATTAACTTTAAATATAAGATACACCAGTCATTCAACTTTTCNGGCCCGGATAGCAGGAGGTCCAGGTTCGATTCCTGGCGAGGACAGATAGTTTTTTATTTTCTGTTCCCTCTCATTAATTGTTTAAAAAATAATAATTTACGTGGGATTAAAAACCACAACAAAATAAAATATTTAAAAAAATACAAAGAGTAAAATTTTATGGGGTTTTTCGCCCTTCTTAAGTGATGAGTGAAGGGGTACTTATTTACTAAATATATCGCAGCTGCGAGCATTTCATTTTCAACATGTATTTATCTATCTGTCTATCTATCTAAATATATATATAGATATATATACTGTTAGCCTTCCTCTAAACACATAGGGTTATGGAGGGAGAAGCTATCTACAGATCTCCACACCATTCTAAACATACATGGCCCAGGGCAAGATTTTATCTAGAAATAAAAGCTTGCCCTGGGCGGGATTTGAACCAGCAGTGTCCGGAAAGCGAGACGAACGGATCCCCGAGCTACCCTGGCTCCCCAAGAAGATATACTTTTTATAGTTTTAGCAACTGGTAAATCAAACTCACATTGTTTCCATGGCGAAGTTTTCGAAAAATTTCAACTGATTTTTGCCGATCCTACATTGGAGAAGCTCAAAAAAATGAAGTATTGAAAAGTATACACACATATGTACACTTACACGCCGAGTGTACTCATTCTTTCATTCGCTAATTGATGACCTTCACTCCCAGCAAAAGAGAAGATGGCGAAATACAAATACCTCCAGAACATTCCCATAATGCTACCTTCACCTATAAAGATCAACTGCTACGATTTCGAAATACATTTCTGTAGTTTTAAGAGAGTGTACTTTACTATATCATTTAAATTATACCTATGTAGGAATCTGACGCCATCATGCCATATGCATCATGCATTACTCTATTACTGTTTCTTTTCACTCTCTTTTTTTTGGCGTTATTTTCCTCAGTTATATATTATTTATAGAAGCAATACCACCCAGTGGTTACGGGAAACTGGACTCCTGAGCGAAATCTTCCAAAATCAATAATCATAATTCAGTTAGCAATTTTCAGTGCAAGGGAACAAAATAAAAAATCTAACTGTCCCGGCCCGGAAAGCAGGAGATCCAGGTTCGTATCCTAGCTGCTCCAGTTAGATTTTGAATTCTGTTCCCTTGTACTAAAAATTGTTAAAATTTACGTGGGATTAAATACCACAGGAAAAATAATATTTATAAAATTAAAATTAAAAGGTAAATAACGAGAGTCAATGTCAGCTCCTTCGAGCATAAGACGATATATTCGTCTGCCTCGGAGGTTAGACTCTCAACACTAGTGCGGGGAATTTAAAAATTTTTCAGGCCTGGTAGCGTAAATGGAAACGCACCGAAAAGCAGGAGACCCAGGATCGAGTCCTGGCTGGGACAGTTAGGTTTTTTATTCTGTTCCCTTGCACTAAAAATTGTTAAAATTTACGTGGGATTAAATACCACAAAAAAATTATAATTCATAATGACTTCGACAGCGAGAGCTACTTATGACATAAATTACAGAATATAAGCTCTAACTAATGGAGTGATATAATTGCGTGAATAAATTTATTGTACAGATATTTTGTATTTTTTGTAACAATTGACTTAAAAGAAGATACTTTTTTTGAATAATCATTTACTGTTGGGAAGTAGAGAGAAACGACGATGCTTAAAACCAATCCTCTACGTCACTAAGACATCCTGATAATGGCTTTACCAACGCCCCGGGAGAAGGCCTACTCGCTCTATTAGGTTTGTAAGGCGGTAAGGACGAATCCCTGGAGATGGAGTAAAATGAAAGAAAAAAAATACAGTCAAAACTCCGAGTAACATCAGAATTGAGACCACGAAACGGTCAACTGTTTCAGCACCATTGTATCTCGACTTATTCTTACTGCCAATGCAATACGTTGTAAGTGCATTGCAATACGTAGTAGTAGTAGAGAATTTGTTGGGGTTCGGTCAAGGTTTATCAAAAACATACAATTTGAAGAAAAAAAAGTGTATTTTTTTATTGTAAGACGAAGTTTCAGCTTACATCGTAAGCAAATTTAAATGCAATATAAAAAAAAAATGAAAAATTCACTTTTAAAAAAATTTTTTTTGGATCATCCTTACCGGAGCCCCTACAAATATTCTCTACTAATTATCTCCACGGTCGAAAACTCTTATTTCTCTAGGCTTAGTCTATCCCTACCTGCATAACTGAAGAGTAAACCAGCAGACAGAGGCACTGCAAGTCTGGGAGTGACAGACAAGTGCCGAAGGGGCCTGGGGAAAAGGTTAGTTATTCTTCCACAGCGACCATAGGTTGCTATCACCACATGGAAGAGTGCAGACGAATCAATAGATCGCAAACCGTGACGGCCTGTTTTTGGCAAAGTAGTCACTCGTTCCTTCGTCAGATGGCGCTCGGATCAATCTTCCGCCGGAAAGTCGTTTCAATTCTGTCATACATTCTACATTGTTTACAAAATAAACAGGTCCCTGACAGCAGAAAGAACAGAGGAACCGGACAAGGGTACCACCGATCATTGCATCTCTCATGGCATCTCATCCGATTTAAAACAAAATATTTCTCTTTTGCTTAAGTTCGGCCTATCCTCCCATTCCGATCCTAAAACTGCTTCCAAAAACCTTCAGGATCACCTCGAAAAAATCAAACAATGGTGTGGCAAATGGATAATAAAAATCAATGAAGCAAAATGCGTTCAAGTTAATTTCTAACTGCGGAAAAAAGACTTCCCTGAAATTGTGAAATTTAACGATATTCCTTTACCACATTCAAATTCCGTTCGTTACCTTGGGTTCCATTTTACTCCCGACTTACATGGGGCGAAAACACTAAAATTAAAACACAAGAACTCAATCGACGATATGGACTTCTATATAGACTCATGAACAAGAACTCCAATCTTACGATTGAAAACAAACTGACGCCCTACAAAACCTTATTACGACCAATCTGGACTTACGGAGTAGAAATCTGGGGTGCCGCCAAGCTTTCCAACATCCAAAGAATCCATTCCTTTCAATCCACGATTTTAATATCCCTTTTGTTCAGGATCTAATTTCTTCCCGCTTCAGTCTTCTCCACAGTAAACTGTCATTCCATCTTAATCCACTGACACAGACCTTGTCTTCCAACTCCAACACCTACAATCCTTCCGTCGACTCGAACGAAGATGGCCCCGCGACCTCCTGGGGACATAGTCTGTAAATAATTTGAGAGTGGTGACACTAGCTACCTCCTCTCCTCATGTAACTTTCATTAATGTCATTTATTTTCTATTATACATTGTTATCAAATTACAAAGTGTTTTTTATTTATTTTTAACATAATTTAAATATAATTTAAAAAATCGGATGACATGTACAGGGAATCAAAACGACCAAAATTTTTAATATTGATAGTTTGTATATAATTACGAAAAAGAACGCAGAATATAACTACCCACTATACAACTTCCTAAAATTTAAATTCTATAACATTTTTCCATAAAACCTAATTAATATAAATATTTAAGATATAATTACGACGGATGAGTTCCCTCCACCCCCACCCTCTTCCTTCGCAGCTAATATTGAGTCAGGTTTAGTAGTCCTCCCTTTTAATCCCTTTGTTCTCTCCGGCTTGTAAGATACAACTCAGGATTAACTGTCATGTACGTCCATCTTTGATGAAGCATGGGAAATCTCATCAGAATACGCAACACCTGCGTGAAGAATTTTTTTTTTTTTTTCAAATATACATTGGACAATACGTAAAAAGAAGTCCTAAAGCACTCAAACTTTTTGACAATCATGACGTAAGCTAAGATATAAAAAAATACAAAGAATATGAAGAGCTTTGTCAATATTGATACATAAAAGAGATAACTGCATGTAATTTTCTTGTTTTATTTTTTATTATTATTTTCATTAATTTTTTCATAACATGTTGATAATAACATCCCACTTAAGCGAAGGAGGGAGTGTTGAAAACATGGGAAAATAATGAATTTTATCAGAATTATGCAGTATGAAGAGGTTCGTTATTTGGAAGAGTTATCAAATATTTAATATCTTAATAAGAAAAAGAAAACCTTTTAAAATAAATATAAACATAAGTTATTCGAAAACTCATTTTAAAAAAAATCACGCAAAAATTTGGGGATCTAATGAGAACTCCCGGGTCTTGCCATCGAGATGTATTTCACTGAAGCCAAGGGAGTTCTGTGGCTGAAGGAAATTTTTGTGACATTATTTTCTTCGATCCTACCGACACCAAAATTATAAAATTTATAATTTTAAATATATATTTGTTTATACAATGTACAAATATATATTAGTCTGTTAAAGCTCTACAGGCCAAATTTTCAAGTTTTTCCTTATGAAATTTGGCATTTTACTTTTAAATGCCCCCCCCCAAAAAAAAAAAAAAAAATAGCAGAGTTCGTTAAAGAAAGAAATCAGACTTGCAGAAAAGGGGAGTTACCTGAATCCTATTCCTATTCATAATTCCTAATTTTTACTTTATGGTACTATACACAATTAGTTGTTTTTCCTAAATAAAATTAAGTGCATCGCTTTTAAGTGTAAATCAAAGGCTGAGAAAAAAAAAAGAAGGTATTATTCTTTAAAGCGGGAGAAATATTTAGTTCAGAGTAATTAAACTCAACTTAGGTTTGTTTATTGACAAAAGACATATTTCAGCAGTTGCCTAGAGAAATCTTACGTACTGGAGTGACCCGAAAAGTCGAGCCGAACATTTTTCCAATATTGATAAATATTAATTGATTGATAAATATTGAGCTCATTCGAGCATAAGACTATGTATCTGTCTTTCTCGTGGGTTAGACTCTCGCTAGTGTGTGTGAATTTAATGAGTTATCTGGCTCGTCCCGGTGGTGCAAGTGGTAGCATACTGGCCCGGAAAGCAGGAGGTCCAGGTTCGAGTCTTGGCTGGGACAGATAGATTTTTTATATTCTATTCCCTCGCATTAATTGTCTAAAATTTACGTAAGATTATACACCACAAGTAAATTAATATTTATAGATCACATTTATAGAATTTAATCGGCTATTAACTATCCACTAATTAAAGCAAAGATGGAAATACCGACATAGAAGCGCATTGAAAATTAAGCAGATTTTCATTAAATCTGTAATAACTTATTTTTCTTCTGGAGGTTAAAGAAATATTGATCACTTTAGGGATGAAAGAGATATAGATTTTCCTGTTGATATAATTTTTTCATTAGCGACCGGTTTCGGTGTATAAACACCATCTTCATAATTATATTAGACAATTTAAGACCAATAACAAACAATCCTATAAAACTCTCGCTAGTGTGTTGGTGGTTTAATAAGTTATCTGGCTCGTCCCAGTGGTGCAAGTGGTAGCATACTGGCCCGGAAAGCAGGAGGTCCAGGGTCGAGTCCTGGCTGGGACAGATAGATTTTTTATATTCTATTCCCTCGCATTAATAGTTTAAAAATTTTTCCTAAATATTTTGCTTAGAGCATAAAATCTCAACAAAGAAATTTTTTTTTTTTTTTTTTTTACGACATATGTTACAATTACAAACTAATTTTTCGATGGGAATATTTAGTACAGTCATAAAATTCAGCATAGACTTTTTTTTTCTTTTAGCCCAGAAGTCACCATTAGTTGTTTTTTATGAAATAAAAATTAGCAGATCGTTTTTAAATGTAATTTGAAAGACTATATTCGTTACAGAGCGAATCAAACGACTATGAGCTGGGCTTACCTGAAATGTCAAGTATGAGTACGTTGTTTAGAGTGTTTTTTTCTTTTTTAATTTTAAATTTTTATGGATAGAACGGGCATAATGTATCTTTAGAGTAATGCAGTGATGAAACTCAACAGTGATATGCATTTTGATGTAAGAAATATTTTAGGGGATATACGGAGATTTAAAATTAGGAATTGGGTTTTCGTGTGCCATTAATTTAAATTCGTTATTGAGCAATGTCAGACCTATAGGAGTGGGAAATTACTTGAAATGTACTCCAGAGAACGTAATATTTAGTTTAAAGCAAAGATAAGGAACTCAGACTTTTTTATTGATATATTATAAGTATAAAGGGTTCTATGACAGAACTAGAATACCAATATCCATCAACTACGATACTGATGAATTAGCTAAGTTTACGCACCTTTCGCGTCACGAAATTTTAGATTTCAGAGTATATATAAATTGAGTAGCACATCAGATCAGCAAAACCATGACTGGGAAAGGTTCAGCCCCTACCAAATGTCCATGAGGTAGCGTAAAAATGGAGTTACTGTAAACTCTATCGTGCTGGAATGTGTATTTGTTATACATTTTCTTTTTATAAGATCTGGCAAACCTCTAATCGAAAAATACTATCGAGAGCAAAATAAATTATGAGATGCAGAAGACGTTACCGGTTTTTGTTACATAAATAACTATTATTACATGAGATTTGGATACTGCATAACAGAGAGAGAGGAACTAGTGATATTCCAGCCGTCATCGAGCTCAGAGCTCAGGATAGAAATGTCATAGCCGGGGAACGCGTTTATCACTTGTGTAACGGGGGAGCTGGTGGGTAGCGGCGATCCCAAATCACCGCGACTGATAACTGTTACATGACCACTGGAGCTGGTGATAAACCGTACTCTCCACAAAATATCACCAGTCCAAGGGAGACTCATCTGTCCTCGCTTAGCTGCGGAAATGAGGACAGGAGAAACCTCTAGGCCAATCGTACCACCACTGGAACTGGAGAAGATCAGTAAACATTTTTCCAAAATCGGCAAAATTAATAGGTTGACATCTTACAGGAAGTCTGCTGGTAATATTAATAAGCAATAACATAATTTAT
The DNA here is from genome assembly GCA_000696205.2 of Oncopeltus fasciatus. Lineage (NCBI taxonomy): Eukaryota > Metazoa > Arthropoda > Insecta > Hemiptera > Lygaeidae > Oncopeltus > Oncopeltus fasciatus. The sequence goes on from KZ807802.1 coordinate 338,008, forward strand.
TGGGATGGCTATAATTTATAATCAACCATTTATTGTGTATATATATATATATATATATATATATATATATATATATTAAATCGATATAACTAAAGGAATCCGTCAACAATAGCTGTACTCCGCGTCCTAATGGCGAGCGCTTTCGGCAATAATCTGCCATCCTGGAGGCAAACATAGACTTATACACTTTCTTAGGCATTGTCTGATGTCAACAGATTGTTTTCCTGTAATGACTCCGTTAATCCAGCGCGTGGATTCTTCATCCATTAGGTTCTCGTCAGGTAGTGCGGTCCATGACCACTTGCTTCCCCCCACCACCCCACCGTAGTGATCAAGATTTATAGATCATGTTATTGTATTTACACATGTATATATGAATATTATTTGTACTGCTTGCTTTACATGGGTTATTCCGTCCTAGGTCGTTTTATGGGAGTGTTTCCTTCGCTCGTTTTTGTTTCTTTGCATCTTCCAGTATGAGTAGCGGTCTGAATATCCTGTCTAAGAGTGTGTTAAGATGTTCGTTTATTATGAACATTGTCCGATGTTTTAGTATAAATTTGTTTATGTTCATCTTTTGTCTTTTTTATTTTCTTTCTAATAGTTCCATAGTGTTTTGAAAGTCCGCGTGGTGTATATTCCATTCATACACACACACACACACACACACACACACACACATATATATATATATATATATATATGGTCCAGGGTCGAGTCCTGGCTGGGACAGTTAGATTTTTTATTCTGTTCCCTTACACTAAAATTGTTTACACTATAAGGTTCCTTGGAACTTATTTTCTTAATAATTCTAAATTAAGTAGAATATATATAGTGAACACTCGGGGCTGCGATATTTAGCAAGCAAGAATAGACAGTGCTAGAACAGAGATATATAGACAGATAGAATAGATAGGGATAGAGATTGCAGTGCACACACAAAAAGAAAAAATCACAAGGAGCAAAATTTTCGGGGACCTGTATATATATATCTTCTACAACACATCGAACAAATATTCAACTACCTAATTTTCACAAAAACTCCACATCATGTGAGCCGGTCAGTTATACTTTTCCAATGCTTATACAGGGTTGGTAGAGACAGTCCTTGCCTTTTCTAACTTAACAATTGAAAACTTTTGTACTACTGATGACCTCCCACTCTTGGAAGTATATAGTGCAAGTTAGATTGCCCAGAAGTTATAAATGTCCTTTCAAGCTAAACTAATACATGAAGTGGAAGGTCCGTGGAAAGCTCGGTGTATTTTTTTCCCTTAAGAAACTGACTGGGATCGCATTTAACCAAAAGTGTAATTCGGAATATCACGAGATTACTGAAAACAACATTGAATTAGGAAGATCACACAGCTATTTTGGTTAAATTAATGCGTTGAAATCACATCACTGGGAATTATATAGATAAGTCTGATCATAGAGGTTACCACTGAGGAGGGGTTTGGACAAGGGTATAGGAGCAGCAGCTGGCCGGACGTGCCTGGATGTGGTCTAGTGCACTTCCTAATGGCGGTGGTACAGGGGAACAGGCCCCAAGTGCCGCTGCCTTCTGCAGTACTCCCAAGTACGGTGGGAAGGGTGCGAAGGTCCCGAACTAGAGTAAGCTGCGTCAGAGGGCAGGGCGCTACCGCATCGATTGGAAATTGAAAAGAAGTCGTATGCATTCGGCTGATTCGCCTGCCTACCTCCTGGTGGGGATTTTAGGAGAGGATGAGTTAACTAGTGCTGTTAAGGGAAGTGTGCGTTGGGGAAGTTTGCTGTTTACACAGTAAACTTCCCCAACGCTCATCCACCATCTGGCTAGATTGAAGGGTAGATTGTATTGAGCATGCTCTCCAGAAATCAGCAAGCTACCAACCAGTTGGTAATTTAATAATCGGGCGAGTTCTTTGGTAAATATGATGTCACAAAGCTAGTTCTCTGGTATCCAAGATGTCTATTGTACTAGCTATTATCTCGCGATTGTAGAACAGGATGAGTTACCTAAAGCTGGTTTTTGGTAACTATGACGTGGCACTACTAGTTTATAACCTACTTAGAATTTTAGAACTGGGTGAGTTTCCTAAGCCGATTTCTGATAACTTATGTCCCACAGCTAGTTTACTCGCTGCTATCTCGCGATTTTGGAATAGAATGAGCTTCCTAAGCTGGTTTTGGTAACTGTAACTACTGTGTACAAAGCTAGTTAATCTAGTAGTTGACGTTTTCAAAATCGGACAATCAAGTAAGATATTCAGCAGAGCTGGGTCACTATTCTACAATCCCTTGCTCAAGCTAAACTAATGCATGAAGTGGAAGTTTCGTGGAAAGCTCGGTGTATTTTTTCCCTTAAAAAACTGACTGGGATCGCATTTAACCAAGAGTGTAATTCGGAATATCACGAGATTACTGAAAACAACCTTGAATTAGGAAGATCACACAGCCATTTTGGTTACATTAATGCGTTGAAATCACATCACTGGGAATTATATAGATAAGTCTGAATCCCTGTCTCACATTAAATTAAATTAAATCTCAACAATCAGAACATATATGTCAATATGCTGGTTAATGCTAAATTAGTAAACAGGATTCCCTTGAACAAGTTAAGTATCTGATTACCTGCAGCAAGTTCTAAAGGTCGCTCCAACCGTTTCAGCGACCGTATGAACATTGTGCGGTGCCTCACACCAGATTATTGACAGCCTATCTCGGCGACAGGAAGAATTTAAAGAAAATATATACAACCCCTTCGGCGCCCCTTGAGGGATGGATTCGTTTGCTGAGGCCATTGCGTGTTTCAGATCAATTTTGAATCTGATTTAGGATGAGCTCCCATCGACACACAGAGCCCTCAGGCAAGTTCACGAGAAATCTAAAGGATGGTATTGAAAATTTAACTTGGCCTACATTTAAAAAGCTAAGACCTACTCAACAAATAATATAATAAATAATTATCTTCATCATATGAAACGGCGATATTATTCATGTGGTTAATTTTACCCCTTATATGGGTACTAAATAATAATATCTTGTATTTTAGATTGGTTTTATTCCACAAATTACATACATTTTCTGTGATTAAAGCAAATCAAATATTTTTAAGAGTATATTTTTGTAAAATTTTATTCAGAATCTACATTGTTTTTGCAAAAAAAAAAAATAAAATAAAATAAAAAGCATATATTGTTTCATATGAACACACACACAACCATATTCAAATTATTAGATGTTTTTTGTTGGGGTTCAGTCAAGGTAAATCCAAACTGAGTCATGAAAATGGGATCTTGGTGACATAACTTCCCCTTTCGCCTTCATGATAGCCTTGAAGATGGATTACAATGTAAGCCGAAATGTTGGCAGAGATAATTTAAAAAAATACTTTTTGTTTTTTAATTCGTAATTTTTTTTTCCTTGACCGACCCCCCCCCCCCAAAAAAAAATCTAATATTAATATCTACGGTAAAAAAAAAACAAAAAAAACTCCATTTACACATATTCAAAATATATATTTGGTGAAATGGTCGAGAACTTTTGACTACTACAGATTTGGATTCTATTTTGAACACCCATAGAACTGGGGATTCTTTTGTTTCACGTTAAAGGACTGCCCAGGGCGGAACTCGACGTAATATTAAATCCTGCTGCTAATGGCGGACTCAAAGAGAGGGCGTTAGAGTCTGCTGTCCTTGCCTGGAGAGCACGACGAATGAGCCTGGACGCACTTCCACAAAGGAGTCCTCCTCTTCCATTCATAGACGCGAAGAATTCTACCTGGAGGATCCTCGTAGGGGCAGACCATGTGCAGCCTTGTGTCCGCCAGGAGACTGCAAGACTCCCGGAGAGCGGGAAGAATAGGCACGCTTCAGCACGATTGAAAACAAGCAACCAGAGTGTTGTTCAATTCGAAGATAAGGAATGTTCGTTACTCACGAACTGAGTAGAAAAAGCACATTTCCCAAGCTACATTAAAGGTGATTAGCGTCTGAAATAGGTCGAGAAGAAGTGGGAGGGGGGTTAAGATCTGTGAATGATAGACTAGAAGAAATTTATTTTAGTCAGCAGAAACCAACACAGGGCTTTAGCATTGCTAGATTATAAATTCGAGGGTTACTTTTAAATATACAAAATCAAAATCAGTATTAAACAATTAATGCAAGAGTATAGAATAAAAAATCTATCTGTCCCAACCAGGGCTCGAACCTGGATCTCCTGCAATCCGGGCACGAATGCTACCAATTACACCACCGGGACAAGCCAGATAACCTAAATAGGTTGATATATTAATAATTAATATCTAAATAGATAACATAGGTTATCTGGCTTGTCCCGGTGGTGTAATTGGTAGCATACTGGCCCGGAAAGCAGGAGATCCAGATTCGAGTCCTGGCTGGAACAGATAGATTTTTCATTCTATTTCCTCGCATTAATTGTTTTAAATTTATGTGGGATAATAAACCACAACAAAATTATTACTTACAAAATCAGTATTATCTCTATTTTAAATCGCTGTACGAATTTCTCCTTGGCTGAAATCGAAGAAGAGCCAGGGTGGGGAAGTTGTTAGAGAAACTTCAAATTGAACGATCGTTAATATTATAGTTCTTCTTAGAGATATGAAAAAAAAATTGGTTTATAATGTAGTGTTTTATGACTTAGCATCAGTTTTGATAAAAGCTGATTTGACATGTAAGAATGTACTGGGATAGTTGAGTGTATCCAAACACCGCTTTCGTCCGTCCACATCGACTTATATTAATATCAGATTTTTTCCTCTTTCGAGGAACGCGTAAAATAAGCTTAAAACATAAAATAAGCCCTGTTTGGCGGAATTTTTATTTTATTTTTTAATTTTAAACCCAGAAATGCAATCTGAGATTTATAGAGGAGTAAAACTGCAAGCAACACGAGTTTGATGGTTCACTTTCAGAAAAATTAATAACTGGCAAAATAAGAGAAAGCCTTACGACCCACGGAACTCGAGTTATTCCTCAAGGGGGCGAAGGGGAAACCGAAATACTCAGGAGAGATACACATGGGCTTTCTTCGACTTGCAGGTCACAATCCTTTCAAGAATGCCGCTACAATATAATGGTAACCTTTCTCCCGGCGGTGACCGCGTGATGACCCCCCCGAAGATGGCGGTGGTCTCATCGCGGAACCACAAGCGGCCCCTACTTACCCGCAAACAGGAGGAGGAACAAACAAGTTCCCTAACCTAGCCTCTTTTACCGTTACTCCGATGGTCCTCGGCTTAATGACGAGGACGGACATCAGGGCCTCTATACCCCTCGAAGATATCAGCTGTCGTCAAGAAAGGAGTCTTCAAAAGGTTACAAATTATTTCAAAGACGGAAATTTGAAAATCGTCTATTTAAGATACAAAGGTATGGGGTATACTAAGGAAACAACCGGTGGGAAAAGTGCAGTTTTCAATACTTTTTAATTTGTAAAAATCACGGGAACAATAAGTATGACTAGATTTTAAAATGTTAACATTTAAATAATGATATTAATTGTGGTATGTAATCCCACGTTAAATTTTCTAAGAGATATGCAAAGAGAATCGAATTTCTATGAGCCGGGAATCGAACTTGGGTCTCCTAATTTTCGCGCAGATACCTACACTACCGAGGCAGGTTAGATAATTTCTCCAGTAGGAGACCCGGGTTCGATTCCCGGCTGAGGTAGTAAGATTTTTTATTCTGTCTCCCTTTGCATTTCTTGTAGTTAACCTTAAAATTTGTCATCCTTCATATGCGTCACTTTCCTTGCCTGCCGCGTATAGAAATGGGACCATAACTACCGAATCAATAAACATTGATCAAATAAAGAGCTTTCTACATTCATATTTTTGATATCCACATTACATTATGTTATGTTCACCCAGGAACTTATATATAAATATCACTGTGCCATGCACGACATTCGTGAATTTGCCGTGTTCATGTTCTAGACAACTTTCTCAGGGATACCAAGTGCAGCAGATATGAAACATTTCACATGTGAACCTAGGGACAGGATGTCACTCACGTCTTCATGATAGAAGATGGCTTACAATGTAAGGCGAAACGTTGGCAGATAATTTTAAAAATACACATTCTTTTTAATTTGTATTTTTTGGATCTACCTTGACCGAACCCCAACAAAGAAACATCTAATAAAAAATATTAAT
>KZ807803.1:1159-15605 GCA_000696205.2 Oncopeltus fasciatus
TATATATATATATGCCCTTGTTTCGGAAACCCGATCCTGAGAAATATGAGAATTGTTAGTGAATAGTCACGGGAGCGTGGCAAACGGAGAATTAGAGGCTTAATGGAAGGCGTTATCTCAAGTAGCCATGTTCCTTTCCAACATGGAGTAAGTTGATTTGCCGTCACTTCCGAACCCAGGGATGGGGGAGGACGTAGGTGAGTAAGGCGATGCCGCGTTTGCCGAGCATTACGGATCCGGGGGTGTTCGGCTACATCCGTTCCAATCAGCTGGCCATAAATCCCCGGAGAGCATCTCACCCCAGCTGGCCATCTCTCTTTGTTTGGGGTGTTCGCGGCGGCACCCTCCTAGCAGTCACAATAAATGTCACATCAAGTGGCCAATCACTTCCCTTTCTCTCTAAACTGTATTATTTCAGGGAATCATGCCTGATTGACTACCAAGAACACTTTGTTCATTCTAGATCCATCTCATTGAGTTTTTATTGGAAATAATATTGCCTTTGTCATTCACATTCTTCTAGAGTATTCGTCATTTAATGTTTTCTTTGAAAGTAGAAGGATCTCATTCACGATACTGCATACTTCTCACGTATTAAATCATTACTGTTATGAGCAACGGGTAACTAATAATTGAAAGAACAGAGATACATATATGGTAATTTATTATCACGAATAATTGAATCTACTAATTACAATGTAACTTCAGAATCTACTGCCCTTACTTACTAATACATTACATAAATAAATTACGGTTAATAAATTAATTATTGTACAAAAATAAATTAAATATAATTATTTACTAAGAGGCCTCAAGATAACTTGTCACTGTCATCTTCGACATCTCGAACTGCTCTGATCGGAGACTAGACTGACTCAGGGGGCCGCTGGCGAGCTTGTTTTAAATTTTCGTTAAAGTTACGAGAAGGTACTACAAGGGGCTTGAACATTCTCATCTGAAATTCCCACTAAGCCGACTTCTCTTCCCAAGACAAAGGAAGCAGCTGTTGTCCTTCATTTGCCCCCCTTCCCTTGCAGGTCTGTTCCACACGCCACCTTCTTACCTAGTCTTTAACAGTACAGTGTTTTATGGACATGTCTTGCTGAGTATAACTATCTAAGATGTTTAAGCATATTTTTTTATATTAAATACATTTTAATATATTTATATAAAACAGAAATTTATTAGACTGTAAAAATAGTCTAAAATTCAGTTTATTATTAAGTAGCACAAATATGCCATACGAATTAATTAATAAATAGGAGCATATAGAGGAATGGTCACACCTCTTTTATCATAAAATTTAGTGCGACTATTTGTTGGGAATTTTCTTTAAAAATGTTTGGAGACTCATTCTATTGGTTAAGAAAGACATGGAGGGGGGACGAAAAAGAGTTACGGATTCAAAGTCAAAAGAAATTTAATTGGATTATTATTCCAATAGAGTTGTGTATTCTGATCGCATTTGTCTCCCTCAGAATAAAAGGCAAAGGAAATGCATTCTCTTTTGTCTATTTACAACTGCCATGTTTCGTTCAAGTTATACATTTGTTTTTTCTCCTGTATTACGCCATTTCTCTTTGTGAAAGGATTTCTTTTCAGTTTGGTTCCATGTCTTACTGTAACTATGAGATTCAAGATATGAATGATAGTTGTACAAACATTCTATCAGAAACTTTTTTATTGCAAGAATTAAAACTTTTATTATGTTCAGCTATGTTATTGACTAGATGCTTTTTAATCAAGAATAAAAATATATTATTAGCACTTAAAACGTATTATTATGAGCACTAATGCATATAATAATTTTCGTAAACTAATCCTATAAAGCTACTTCAATAATATTTTGAAATATATCTGTGGCGGCGTTTTCGCTGGTTCGAAATTGGTAAATAATAATAAATATTTAATATTGAAAATAAAAGAAAAAGAAAGAAAAATAGAATGTAAGAGGTAACAACTTACAAGGTAGTTTCAGCAGACAGCTAGGTCCTCTCACTGGTCTGCAGTTTTTCCTCCAAAGCGGCCCTGAAATTAAAGGTCTCTAACTCGGCCAAGAGAAAAACCCAAAAATTCAGAGCACTTACCTTCCGGGAATGCGTGGCAGCCGTGAGTGAACGAAGAGAAGTGGACTGTATTATGAATTGGAAGCGCATAAGGCGGCACGAAATACTAAGACTTTTATACTTTAAAATCCTTTGTATTTACTGGAAGCAGAGTGGTTTCTGGAAACTGGAAGCAGAGTTCTCCAATGAGAGCTGGAAGCAGAGTGTCTCCTGTGAGAGCTGGAAGCAGAGTGAGAGCTGGAAGCAGAGTGAGTGTTGGAAGCAGAGTGAGAGCTGGAAGCAGAGTGAGAGAGAGGTAGGGGGACACTGCATTTAGGCGATAAGGGTCGCGAGTTCAGGTGAGTCAGCCCTGTGCCGAGATTAGGGCGTTCGGGACTGATAAAGGAGGATTACGGCGCGAACAATATCTAAATAGTTATTTTTTTATTCTTGATTAATGCTATAATCAAATATTGACCCCACACTTTTATTCAAAAACGAAACTATAGGTTAAATTGCCGATGAAAATACCCCCTCCTTACCTATATATATATATATATATATATATATATATATATATGTATATATGTATATGGCGTTAATGACCAAAGGTTGACACGCCATTAAAAAAAAACACACACACTCATACAAGTATTTAAGTGATATAAGTTTGGTTATTTCGTATCTAGTATGGGAAAACTCTTTATGGGCTTCGAAGGTCTCAGAATGTGAAAAGGGTTTCTGTATATGAATCACTACTTTATTTGAGGTTCTTTGAAGGGCTACTTGTGGGAGTAACGCTCGTTGCAGACCGAGAACAGCTCCCCAGGGCGCGGCTATAAATATCGTGGCGAGAGGAAGAGGTTGTCCGGCGAGGAGCCGAAGCCTTCCGAAGAGCACGCCCGAGAAATATGTCGGCCGCTCCTGATAAATAATTCAGGCGATATGCCCATTTAAAACGACGCGGACCATGTTCTGGAGCGTATACCCTCGTAGACCGGCTAACAAGGGAGTTTCTGCAAAATCCTAATTGTCTTCATTTTATTTTCAACTGTTCCATTTATTTGACAATAAATCAATAAAATATATATGCCTTATTTTAATCAATTATCCCTAACAACTGTAACTAGTAACTTCTACCTCGTATACCTACCTATGACTAATGCCTTGTAACAATTCATTAGAGCACAGTAATCATGAATAAAGTTCAATTGTAACAAATGTTTACGATAGTGTCCCTGAACAAAATTACCCATGATATTTATCAAGAATTGTGATTACGTCGTTATGGACACTCATCAGGTACCGTTTTTTTGATCGATAAAAAAAAAATAGGAAAATTCCTCATTCAGTAGGCTAACGTAATCTCTAGATATGTTAATAAATACTTGTTCCGGGCTAGAAAACGTCCAAAAGTTTCTTCTTGCCAAGCTTTCGCACATTATTTGATGACTTCATTAGTGCTCTACGATTTCCTTACTACAAATTTTCCTCTCGTAAATAGAGGATTGTTTCTTACAGGAAAAACTCAACAGAAAATATAGATTTTCTTCTTAGTCTAAATTTATATATCATATTTGAAATAAATTCAATAATGCTTTTCTCATACCATAGAGAAAAAAAATCTTTCACATTAAAAAGATTCACATGTTGATAAAATGATTATAAGGAAAACCTTTTCACCTTTTGCAGAAAGGAAATCTAATAATATATTTATATAATCTCTTTACTAGTGGTTCGTACCTTGGGTATCTCATTAGTTTGCGAACTGATGATGTGATAATGTGATTACTTCATCGAAATCAAGTATTCTTCAGCCGCTGTAGTATTCGTTGCTTGCTGGTTATTGTCATCAACACATAACCAGTAATATACCTCATCGCCTGTCCTTCGCCTTCCATCATCACGGAATGCATACTTCCCTTCAGCAGCTCTTTTGTCTAACGGCCATTCTCAACTTTTTTATTTCATAACAAAGTAGTTATGTACAAGCGTTCAGGCCCCATCTCGCATGAAACTTCTTTTATCGGAGTTGAACAAAGTTATAGCCTTGGAGAATCAAGCTACTTAGTTTACTAATATACAGCAACTAAAACAAAATAAGTGTAACGTTTTACAGGCGTTATGTTTTAAAAAAATGTAAAAGAAATATTAAAAAATTATTCAAAAGGAGAGTTTTTCGACCGTATATATTATTATTAGATGATTTTAAATGGGGTTCGGTCAAGGTCGATCCAAAAAAATAGAAATTTAAAAAAGTGTATTTTTTAAAAAGATTATCTGCCAACGTTTCGGCTTACATTGTAAGCCATCTTCAGGGCTGTATAAATACAATACCATGAGAATACAATAATAATTGACAATATTATAATACAGAATTACCTTATTCTAATGTGATATCAAAAGTATGAAAGTAGAAAAGTATGTAAGAGAATTAAAAAAAAAACATACAGGCAACAACTTATTAAAAAAATAATTTAATAACATTAAAACAGTAATTTATCACACCTTTCTATCATGAAGACGAGAGAGAACGTCCTGTCCCTAAGTTCGCATTTCCACGACTAAGACAAAATATAATTTTTCTGTAAAACACCGAGGGTGGTAGAAGGGTGGGGGAGAGGTATGAGGCGGAAGGTACAAAGGGAGGCGGCCTGGTTCAAAAGGGAGCAATAAAAAGGACAATGGAAAAAAGGAAGGTTATTAATGGGAATAGGTAACTTTGGAACTGGGAAAAATGTTCGACAGGTTTATTGAGAAGGAGGGCTAATGGTTTTTAGAATGTTGAAAATGTTTGAATAAGTTGAAGAAATTTGTTCTACGTCCGTTCTGTCGTTAACTGGATAGTGTTGTAAGTTAATGTGATTGGTTTCAGATAAAACTGAAACCCTATGAACACAAACGCCTTTTATCTGAAACCGTTCACATTAACTTACAACACTATCCAGTTAACGACAGAACGGACATAGAAAAAATTTCTTCAACTTATTCCAACATTTTCAACATTCTAAAAACCATTAGCCCTCCTTCTAAACAAACCTGTCAAACATTTTCCCCAGTTCCAAAGTTACCTATTCCCAATAATATCTTATATATATAAAAAAAAAATTAAGGCGAGGACGTTCTGACCTCTACATCACACTGCGGGAACTAATCTCGCCCTGATAGAAAAGGGCCTCTCCTTAGATGCCTTCAAGCCTCCAGAGTGTGCGATTTTTAATTAATTAAGTCTCTTTTTTGGGATCTACACCAGGGATGTTTTATCCATAATAATAATTTTCAATTACAGTTTTAAAGGGAAAAAATGGTATTAGAATCTATGTAATGCACAGTTCAGCACGTCTCACTAGTGATCAGAAGGAGTGGATTCGAGTCCTGTGACCTTTTTTTCTTCTTTAAAAATAATGATTTTAAATTATTAATATAATCAAGGATCTAAATTATTATACTCGACTAATTCCTTATAACTGAATATTTTCAATACCAATTTTTTATTATATTCACTTAAACACAAACAAATGATTAGGAAGTTTATATAAATATATGACAAATTGGAAAAAAAAAACCAATATTATCTGTTTGATGATATTTCTATTATTTTTAATTTAAAATTGTGAGTGTTTCTTTATGTTCTTATCTCAATTTTTAACAAAATTATATTAATATCTTATTTGTTTAAATAACTCTCTGTTATTTGTTCTTTTTACAACCATCGTCCTACAACACAATTAAGTTTATAAAAATAATTGAAGTCCAGACTACATATAAAACCTTTCTATATAGGGTCTGTAAAAACCAGTATGAATGAAATATTTACTTGTGAAGTTTAGGTATTCTTTTTAAAGAACAAAGGTCCATCCAGTAAATGTAGTCGAAGACTATAATCACTTCTAAATTTGATTTTTGAATTTCCTTAATATTATTGGCCGTCTATAAAAAATAATTTGCTGCCTATTTTCAAGTTTATTGTCGTCAAAGGACAAGTCCGTCCTTTAAGAAGCTTTATAAAAATAATACTTTAGAAAGTAAACGAGCGTCACTCTTATACAAACTCAGATTTTGTTTGACTATTTGACTTTACTTAATTAAATTAAGGGAAGGGAAATTGTATACTTGTTTCTCTGTAGCACCTCTAACTTATAGCGATTAAATAATTAATTAGTTTACGTGGAATTTAGATGAAAATGTCATAAAATAATTTTCAGTGGTTAACTTTGCTTAAAAAATAGTTTAATATGTAACTTAATATTTTATTCACAGAAGAAATATGGTTTCATCCACATGACGGCCCCAAAAATATTATTATTTTATCAATAAGATATTATTTTATCAATAATATAAGAGAACTTAAAAATGATAAGGTTTCAACTAAAACATTCGAAGTCGAAAATATTATTAAACTTGATGAAAAGTAGTTAGATGCTATTAAAATGTTTATTTAATTACACTGGGTAAAAAAAGTCTGGAAACACCTACTTTTAAGACTTGCTACAGTTTAAAATTGTCAGAAATACTATAGATTCTTTATTGAAACTATTCTTATAATACTCAGCAGACTAAACTTTTATTTTAATATACTAATATAGCATTGAATTATAGGAATATAATCATGAAGAGGGCGTAATAACCTAGAAGTTGATTGCCCTCCATTATGAACTACTATAATCATTAAGAGGGCGTAATAACCTAGAAGTTGATTCCCCTCCATTATGATCTACTACTATAATCATTAAGAGGGCGTAATAACCTAGAAGTTGATTCCCCTCCATTATGATCTACTACTATAATCATTAAGAGGGGGTAATAACCTAGAAGTTGATTGCCCTCCATTATGATCTACTACTATAATCATTAAGAGGGGGTAATAACCTAGAAGTTGATTGCCCTCCATTATGATCTACTACTATAATCATTAAGAGGAATGATTGAAATATTAAGTATTTCCCCTAGTGCAAAAAAGTTTGGAAACACTTGTGTAAACAAAACTAACAAAACATTTCAATGATTACAACTAAATATTCTCACTATAGGCTTTAGGGACAAAGGTAAGAAACTAATTTTTATCTTAAGTTTTAGTTTCTATTTATGTATAGAATTTGTTTTAGCCTTAGTTTTGCTTACACGATGGAAGTGCCAAAGTCGATTCGTGAATTAATTGTTTCCTTGCGAAATCAAAATAAATCTGTTAGGTAAATTGGGAGGATTATCAATAAATAATGACAAGCCTTGCACAAGCGCTCAGACCATCGCTACAAATTTGACACGTGACTATGGAGTAACAGTTAGTTTACAATAGTTGCGGGAAAGTGGTTTTTTCGGCCTTACTCCTAGAAGGAAGCCGCACATCAGTAAACGCCGTTTGGAATTTGCAACATGAATATGTGCAAAAGCCTCAATCCAGAATGGGAATCCGTTATTTTCTCAGATGAAAGCCGGTTTAACCTATTTGGGTCAGATGGTGGACAAAAAGTGTGGCGCAAAGCTAATGAAGCGACGAAAACAAAAAACTTGAGACCCACATTCAAACATGGAGGAGGTTGTATTACGGTCTGAGGCTGTATGAGTGCAAAGGGAATCGGTGCCTTGCATGTTACAAATGGAATTACGGACGAACATGTCTACATTTGACATTCATACAAATAATTTGCGAGCAAGAGCCAATAAATTGGGTCTTGGTAGATCTTTCTTCTTCTAGCAGGATCACGACCCTAGAACAAAGGAGTGGCTATTGTATAACGCACCCAGGCTGCTCAAGACACCTCAGTCACCAGACCTTAACCCCATCGACCATTTATGAAATATACTTAACCGACGAGTGAAAGCAAGAGGAGTAACTAACAAATATGGACTGAATAGGATCCCAACAGAAGTCCCAGACAAACTGGTCAAATCGATGAAAAAGCGATTGTTGGAAGTGATTAGGAATAAAGGAGGTCCCAAAACCTTTAAAATAAGTCAGTTGTGTGTCAGTGTGATGTTTTTGTTCTTACGTTTGTTATTAATTATTTTTGCCCAACTTCATTATTGGATTTTGTTTAAATAAATAAGACTAGTTTCATTTTGGGAAATATCCTATTTCAGTTAGGCTGAGCATTTTTTTTTCTGTGTTAGCCTCCCTTGCAACCACTTAGGGTCATTGGAGGAAGGGGCTATCTACAGGTTGCCACCCCATTCTAAACACCCATGGCTCAGGACAAGCTTCTATTTATAAATAAAAGATTGACCTGGGCGGGATTTGAACCCGCAGCGTCAGGATTGCGAGACCTGTACGGATCCCCGGAGCTAGCCTGGCGCCCCTAGGCTGAGCATTACGTGCATAAGATAGAAAGCGTTTCCAGACTTTTTTGTCCAGGTATATACTTAAAAAAACATCTGATTATTAGACATTTTACGAATTACCATGAATCTCTAATTTTATTAAGACAATTTCAACTTGAAAACAGAATAAAAATCACATTAATGGGCTAAATATAAATATAAAAAGCAAGGGTTTTTTTTTATTATAAATTTGAGTGAATTGTAAACTTTAATAGTTATAATATTCGCCTGATTAGCGCAGCTGTTACAATTTGACATACTCTTAAAAATACTTAATCAAAAGAGTAAGCTCCTTCGAAAAAAATAAAATAATTGATCTTCAACTTTCATCGAGAGTGAAAAGGGAACATATGCAACCATCACTCCATACCCTCACTATGCTTCTAGAAAATCTGCTAATTTATACCCAAATAAAGTTTTACGGGAAATGTAAATATACTAGTCTCTGGACAGCACCTAATTTTCACGTTGCATGCATGAGATGGTGGCATCACCTGGCTCTATAGATCCGCAAATACGTGTAACTGTAACTTTTTCAAGTGAATGCCATATTCATCTCAATGTTTTCACTGTATTTTCACTGTTGCTTACGATTGGAAAAAGCCGCTTGTTCGTGAGAATTGTCATTTACATTGTTCAAGCTTTCTGTCATTTGTGGGTTGTCCGTTATTGTCCACGGATTATGGACTCCTGGCATCCGTATTCAGCCTACTGATAGAAAAGCCTCAGGACTCTCTGATCACTGAGATTTAACCAAAATTCATTTCTTTTATAAATAATAGTTATAGCGATGGCTTTGAAGTTGGAATTTAATTATGGGGAAGAGGTGGATCCAGATGGCGTTTGACCTGTCGATTCACAAACTGAATCGATACTATCTGGCCCGATCTAAATGGCAGTGGTTCAGCTCACATTATACTCCCATTTCCCGCCAACAAAAGGGCTCGCCAAAGAGTCATTTTGTGTCAACAGGCAAGCACGGAGCTAGCTTAAATCTATGGCTAGGCCTGGAGGGTCATTTGGCAGATCAAAGGTCACTTCTCTGTCACATGTGTACCCCTCTGTGCTTCCCCTCCTCCCCAGCCATGACATGTGAATCCTGAGAGTATCCCCCCAGATATCATGTGATTTTTAGGAAAACCTCTTCAACCCTTATTCCTCTATTGATCCATGCATCAATCATATATTTGAACTGTATGTAGACAATTCAGATACACAGAGTAAGATAATCTTTATTCTTTTGACCGCTGCTCTTTAACATTAGTGTGTTTAAAACAATTAATGAGAGGGAATAGAATATAAAAAACTATCTGTCCCAGCCAGGACTCAAACCTGGGTCTCCTGCTTTCCGGGCATCCCGGATAGCAGGAGATCCAGGTTCTATTCCTGGCTGGGACAGATAGTTTTTTATATTCTATTCCCTCTCATTAATTGTTTGAAATTTACGTGGGATAAAATACCACAACCAAATTAAATATTTATTAGTGTGTTTATTATTTTTATGTGATCTATCACCATCATTAAATATCAAAATATTGTAATTTTGTTTTTTGAAAAGTAAAAAGTATTCATCTCTTTTACACTATCTCAACTAACTTGATTCAAATTGTGGCTTGATTGACTTAAAATGAGACCTGGAACTCAATCTTTATTCTTTAGAGAAAAATACTATTATTTATCATTTATCTAAAATA
This sequence comes from Oncopeltus fasciatus, assembly GCA_000696205.2. Taxonomy (NCBI): domain Eukaryota; kingdom Metazoa; phylum Arthropoda; class Insecta; order Hemiptera; family Lygaeidae; genus Oncopeltus; species Oncopeltus fasciatus. The sequence continues at coordinate 11,217 of KZ807803.1, forward strand.
AAATTAAAATTTTCGCACATCTTTGATAATGCGTAGTATAGTATTATATCAGTAATAAAAATGGATTTAAATAGGCCAAAATAAAAAGCAGAGCTTGTGATAATTATTTATTCAAAGCAATATTTGCTTTAAAATTACTATACAGATAAAACGAATTTCAAATTTGTAAAAATTAGCTTTATTTTGAACCAATTTGCATTTTGTTATTTTCATTATATTGCATCTAGCTAAACTTTTTGATTCTTGAAACAAGTATGTTAAATCACTATAGTAAATTGTATTACTATTGTGTTAAAATGTTCTAGTCAAATCGTATGTGGAAAAACTTCAGCTTCACAAATGTCTAAACATATATGTGTTTTAACAGGATGTAACCTTCGTTGATCTGTCACCATTTTTATTTCTATAATATTTTATTTGAGTCTCTAATTTCCATTTTAAAATTTCCTTCGAGCGTTTTAAATATAGTAAAAACTAAATGCAACAATAAATATTTATTTTATTTGGTTGTGGTATTTTATCCCACGTAAATTTTAAACAAATAATGAGAGGGAATAGAATATGAAAAAACTATAGTTTTTATATTAATTGTTTTAAATGCAACAATATTTAACTTTTTAAGACGAAAAATGCAAGGTCCGTGTNTAGAGACACTTTTTTGAGGCTGATTGGGGGTAGTCAGAGAGATCTTCATCCTATGGAGTATTGTTTTTGCGCGCGCATTGACTTTACGAATCCCTGACAAAATGTCACTTCGAGAAAGTTTATCTTTGAGAGACTTGAAGCACAATGTGACGCTGACAGTTGGCTGCATGTCAATGGGACGTCCGCTTTTATTTGCTTGATTCAGTGCTGTGGCATTCCTGACACACTTGAAGAAAATTGTGTATCACTTAGACTTGTGTTAGTCGGGTTGAGAAATGATAAAGGAAGTAAATTGAGTAGGAGATGGAAAATGTTTTTGCCGAAGAACACGGATGTCTTCAGGAACCCACTGTATTGAACAGTGTACTCCTTACAATGTATTTGCTATAGAATATCAATTATTAATTAATTTCGCTATTTCGAAAATGTATTACTGTGAACGAATTTAGGGTAGAACAAGGAAATATTATTAGTGCCAGCCTTCTTCAGTGAGTCATTTAGACAGAAAATGTAACAAAAGGTTTAGTAGTTTTAATTTATAAGAGGTAATTGAAGACCTAATTAATTGTAAACTTTCGACATTAAATAATGCCTAAAGGTTTATCGCAATGAATTAGCGAGGAAAAATTTTTAATTTTTTTCCTTTGAAGTCGAATTGAATGTGGACGGATCCTACTCTTTGCTCTCTAAACGAATAACAATAAATCTTTACAATTGTAGGATAATCTAATTTTGTCAGAATTTCATATAAATTCAGTTGTGATTCGATACTGTTCTCCATTGTCCTTTCCGTTAAATTAAAAAAATAACTTGGCCCGTGTAACACTCAAAATATATTCATACATTTTTTCCTGAATATTCTTTTATGTTAAGTACACTACACCGATTACGTCCTATTTATGATTGTGTAACTCTTTCAGTAGCGACCAACCTTCTGAAGTAAAAAAAAAAAAAAAAAAGAAGTTTTATATTCAAATCCCGAAGAAATCTAGTTATTTAGATTGTTCTCATGACATATTTCTTAAATGTTTTTCAATTTTTGAACTGTGAAACCTATCACTTCACAGATAAAATAAATATTCATGAATTATACTGAAAAAAATCAACAATTTGGAACAGTTAAATTCTAAATTTTAATTTAACTGTCTAGAAGCCACAATTAACTACTTTTACTAATGAAATTTGGAGAATCATTTAATCATGAAAAATATAAGACTGAATTAATTATTTCGCAAATTCAGATCAAAAGCAGTTGCTGTTTTGAGACAAATATACATAATCGATAACTTAAAAAAAAAAATGAATTTTTGGGTCTTGTTTAGATTAGGCCCGCCAGTTATTTTATATTGACATTTTATACAGAAATAAAATCACATGTTTAAATATTATTTAATTTAGTATTGTTTGTGTAATTGCGGTTATGAAAGTATTACAAAATGAATGTTTTTGATGTTTACGATTTATGCAAAGAAGAACAACGAGCCAGGATTTTTTTTGAAGAAAGAGGAATTCTACCTAAGGAAAGACATTGTAAAAAAGGTATTAAGAAAGGAATGATAATGTTTTTGGTTATGTGTAAAAAGTTTTTATTAAATAAATCATATGTTTTTTAATTTATCAATAAGTAACTGTTATTAGATAAAATAACTGGCGGGCCTAATCTAAACAAGACCCGAATTTTTATATATATTGTTGTTTTTATGTTGTCTTTTTACATAAATAGCAATTTTTAACCTTCTCCTGTGTCTGCGTGTTGACATAACAAATTCAACGGTCATTGTAATATTTAGTTCTACTTTTTTCCTGCTGCAGAATCCATTTTGCACCAGAGAGAAAAATCATTAGAATTTGCTTATTCCCTATGGTATAACCCCTCTGGAATTGAGTGCAGTATGGTGTTCAAAGTGAAGTATGGGATCTCTCCTGACGACCATCATTGGGACCAAGGTTGTTTCAATCCAGCCAGAACCATTGAACCCAGATCGACGAATAGGGAAAGGCAAAATGTATAAATAGCCGATGAGGAAGACGGACGGCAGTAAATCTCTTCTCTTTGATAAATCTGGTGCAGTTAAACGCATCAATAATGGGCTTATAAGTGGTCGTCATTTACGTCATCCGCCATCTCCTCAAATTACCCTCCAATTGTTTGAGGGATCGTTATCCTTCGTTATTTTCAATAGCTCTAGAATAGAATAAATTATCATTGAAATGAGTGTGAAAGCAAGTAATTTAACACCCTCATATCGAATAGTGAATGAGAGTTAGTAATCTGATTGAATGAAAAAGTAGAAATGTTTAGAAAAATTAAATCCTCTGAACGCCTCGGGCAGTAATACTCAAAAATATATATTTTTTATCTACCTTTGAAATTATTACCCTCAGAAGTTAAAACTGATAAGACACGTTTCATTTTTTTATTGTTTTATTTAATTACTCGTACTTATGTTCTCAGTTTTATAGATAAACTTCCTTTCGCGTTATCAGGATTCAAGTCCTTCCGCATGAACTATTCATTTAATGACTCACTAATTCTATTACTTGTAAACTTACATAATCATGAATTCCATTGGAATGTTCAAATTTCTTCTCCTATTCAATCATTTTTCCAACAAAAAATTTATTTGGAGTTTTCTTTAATTTGTTCTATATTATATTATTTGATAAATAATATATCCATTACACTATATAATTTATAATATTTTCATATTTCAAAATTGGTTTATTGTTTGTTTACAAACCGGCCGTCTTGCGAAACCTAATAAGATCATGTTATTGTGTATAGACCTTCAGGTCTAAGGTTTAGTTAAACTTGAAATTCGTTTGATAATCGAGTCTGCAAGGCCATCATAATAAAAAATAAGGGTAGCGTAGGAAGTACACATCGAGGAATTTCTTTAATTTCCGACTTCATATCGAGCAGAATCATAGAAAAGATTATTAGTGGTATAACTGTGAATGTTTCACTCTAATTCTGTCTGTCTTCTTCGTCAGATACTATTATGTTTTGTTTACAAAAAAATAATTAATATTTGTACAAATGTTCTTTGACCGATATTGTTCTTATACGAGAAAAAATAATAGACAGATATAAAATTTGTTTTGCTTAGATGCCTCAGACGGGTTTTAAAGAGGTGTTTCGGGAATTGCAAATGAAGTCAGCGATAGATCATATTGGATCAGGAGCTAAACTTGTTCCAGACGTAGACGGACCATAACTCACTTACATTCTAATAGTCAGCTAGATTTGCTAGGTTAGCAGAAGAGGCAAAAATTTGTATTTTAGTTATGCCCCTCTTTGCCTGGAGCTGTGGGTTCCCGGCCTGGAAAATATCTTTCTAGTTTCACTGGTGTTGAAAATAGTGTTGGTACCATTAGATAGCACTTACCTCTATAAAGTTTTAGGACCATTGGATTTTAAAATTAATTTTATTTTTTAATTATTTATTTGACAAAACAAAACAGGTATATCCTTACAAATTGTAATCACAAAAATTGTTTAATTATAACTAATATAATAAGATAGAATGTGATAACACAATGAAATTTTACAAATGAATATTAATAACTAGACTCTCGTCTTTTAGGGCTCTGAGGATGAGATATAGTCTTGAGAACGCTCAGCTATATATATAGAATCTTCTCCAAGTTTACAATTTTTATTAATTTCTTGGAAAATTCTTCTCAATAAGTTGTTTTGATGTAGCCCCGATGTAATTTTCTTCTTTTTCTTATATATATATA
>KZ807803.1:16638-39810 GCA_000696205.2 Oncopeltus fasciatus
ATAAAAATTTTTAGATAAAAATTTATATTTTAATCAATATAGTCAGATCAAGAAAGTAGGAAGTCAATTGTTTTAAAAATAATAATTCATAATTCGTTTCAATGTTTATTAAAATTAAGTGAATAAAAATTATCTCCTTAAGAATTCTACTCGACTTTTTCATGACTTCTCATTTCATTTATCATTTGATTTTCTTTTCTTTTTTAAACTTTCATAATAAGAGTCGTAAAACATATTTTTTTAAATTCAGTGCTTTTACTACTTGGATAATCCACTCAATTGTTTCTTGTATTTTATTTATTTAGTAGATTATTTAATTTTATGTGCTATAATTATAATCATGACATAAAAATAAAAATATTAATTCCATATGAAAAAATTTGATTCCTTACTTACATGAGATTATATTAAGAGATGGGAGGATAGGAAGTAAGTGAAATAGCACAGTTGGTTTGCAAGAAAAAATAATTTGGAGAGGTGGGAAGAGATCTGGAGTGTCAGCTATTGCGTGTTTTGCTGCTTGATTTTAAAAATTATTCTAAGAAAAACTTAGAAATTAAATGCTTAAAATGCTTGAATTATAATTTAATAATAATAATCCTGTAAGGTCAAATTCATCCTTCTATCCCTCACCATCTCTTTCTTTCTCGCTCTTTCCTCCAGCAAATTTTTTTCAAAAGATTGCATGAACAAATTTATTAGCTTACTCCGCCCTGGGTCTTGTTGGCGATAACACAAAATTTAGAAATCTCTCACATTTATTTGTTTAGCCTTTAATTGAATAATCCATTGGTCTATACGTCCAAGTCAATTCCAAGCCAAGCTGAATAACAGCCTATGATGAAAACCTATTAATTTATATGTGTATATATATATANAGTAGCATTTTGATAAGATTTCACATTTTGTTTATCAAGTTATTTACTTACATTTCTTATTTAATTTCTTCTATGATTCAAAATTATTCTTATATGTAATCATTTATTTCGTACAATTCAGGTAATATAATTCTATTAAAAATATTTTTATATTTAAATCGTTATGATTGTTAGATGATTTTAGTTGGTGTTCGGTAAAGGTAGAACCAAAAAAAAAAAAGTTTATTTTTTTAAAAGATTATCTGTTTCGGCTTACATTGTAAGCCATCTTCTGGGCTTTAGAAATACAATGTCATGAGAATACAATAATAATTGACAATAATATAATGCAGAATTACAATAATGTACTGTGATATCATAAGTATGAATACAGAAAGCTATGTAAGAGAATTTAAAAAAAACATGCAGACAGTAACTTATTAAAAAAAATAATTGAATAACATTAAAACAGTAATTTGCCACACCTACCTATCATGAAGAGGAGAGAGGATGTCCTGTCCCTAAGATCACATTTCCATGACTGAAGAATATAATTTTTCAGGGAAACAACGTGGGAGGCGGAAGGGTGGGGAAGAAGGTAAGAGGCGGAATTCCGGAATATTATAATATTGTCAATTATTATTGTATTCTCATGACATTGTATTTCTACAGCCCTGAAGATGGCTTACAATGTAAGCCGAAACGTTGGCAGATAATCTTTTTAAAAAATACACTTTTTTAAATTTCTATTTTTTTGGATCGACCTTGACCGAACCCCATTTAAAATCATCTAATAATAATATCTACTGTCAAAAAACTCTCCTTTTGAATATAGTTTAATGTTTCCCATCTTCACTTCTCCTACATATTCGGCTAATTTGTAAGAGAGCTCCATATTATTTTCTACACATGACAGACTTACATCATCTCTGCTCTTACGTCATTATCTCTCAGAGGTCTAAAAGTCCAAAGTGATTCCAAAGTAAATATTACTTCTTTCTCGAATAGCCGGTAATACTAGAGAGATTCCACGTAGTGACTAACTAACAAATAGTCTCTCCAAAAATGTCATTGGTAATTCCTTTGGACTGTGAGTTTAAAAAAGTGGAATTTACTCTGCTATTTTGGGATATTCTTCTCTACATGCAAAACAAGGTTTAGCGCGAAATACGTATCTCTCAAAGCCGGACAGACTCTGATATCATGCAGGTTTAACATACCGGATGCTAATGCAGGCGTTCTTTGGGGAAGGGAAAAAACGCTTCCGAGATTATCTCAAATCGTGGGCCACCCCCCATCAATATTTTAAAAGGCGCAAAGCTTCTAATGGTTATCAAATTTTAACAGCGTTTGTCGTATGAGGCCATGAACTTGGAGAGAAAATAAATGTACCTAACGAAGCTTATTGACACATAATTATCGAGTAAATTCTATTTATTTTTATTCTAAAAATGTAGTTCAATATTTCCGATAATATTTTTTTATATATTTAATACAGCATTCTGGAATTTTTTAAAGTTTATAGGTTTGGGAATGTATTAATATGACAGAATATATGCTTGTTTGAATATTTTTGAAATTATCTTCCATAATTGAATAGCAGTTAAAGTGATAAATTTTTTCCAAAAATATGTTTTCCGCTAAAACAGCTGAAATGCTTTTATCTTCGAAAATATGAGAACTTATAAAAAATAACAACTTAAATATTATATCAAAATCCATATTCTTTCACTGTCATTTGATTGTTGTAGGCAGGAATCTCTTATTTATATTTTCTGTTAATGTAGCTTTAAATTAATTTTCAAGTCTTGCTAGTTTTCGATTATTTACAATAGTATATATAATTCACTTATTTGTTTGTATAAAGTGAAATTGAATGGTCTTATTCATAATACCATTGGCCTGGGTAATTGGAGAGACAATATATAAATTGGAATGTTAATCGAGCCTCTAAAAGCAATCAATTAGATGGTTCGCTTTGTTCGAATTTACTCCTCAATAGTCCTTTTGTAGCTATACTGCAACATATGGTGCTTATCTCATTTGATACCTAATTATTTCAGGATAAGTCAAAATATCCATTGGATGGTGGATACAGGAGAATAATTCTGCAAAAATACATATTTTCAGGAATTTTTCTTTTTCAATTCTACGGTGAAAAATGAGTATTACCATTAGTGACGTAATAACATTGCCCATTCAATTACAGCTTGAATTGAAGATGTTCTATGCGTCTTATCCCTCTTCTGCGTATATCCAATTACGTGATTCTATGACTTATCACTTATGCATCATGTTCTATAAGTATAGATCATGTTTGTATTTCTGAATGTTATTATTAGAGAATATTATTATTATGAAATTTATTATTTTCGTTATCTTTTCTCTTTACTTTTTCTTTAATACTGACAGAAAGTTATGCTTTCTCCTTTTCACTCACTCTTTCTCCGTATTATAACTAATTCTTCAATTACTCTCACCCCCCCTTCCTTGTCGTCCTCTTCCTCCCCCTTCTCCGACACCCTCTTCCCGTTCCCTGCAGAGTGGGGCAGACAAATGCCTCTTGGAGTGTAGGTTATGACTGGAAGTGGCTCCTCCCCTTGTCGGAACTGACTGACAGAGGGGGCTAGGAGTTACTCCGACCGGGCACGCTAGCTCTGCCTCATAACCTAACTAACCAGCTGAGAGAACATTACTTACAGCCGGCCGGACCTTACTTCTAGATATTTACATCGCCTCTGGAGTCCCGCGAGCGCTATCGACCTGTGATAATTTCTGTATCTGTTTCGAGACGGTTTGAGATTTCCACAACAAAATGCCATGAAGCTATTTTCAAGCTGACAACTAATACTTGTTTTCGAAATTATTTACAAATATCTAGTACTACAACTGGATCACAATATTGTTTACATATATAAGCACACATGTAGTTACATTGATTTTTTTTTTCTTCGTCTCTTTTTCATACCTGCGTAGATAAAATTAAAATTTCTTCAAATTTTAATGAACCCCTTAAATTTAAATTATAATTTTTATTATATTTTTATAGAAGTATATCAAAACTGTTAATTACTTGTTAATTAAATCGATTTTACATTAATCGTAAAGGCTGGTTCCTTAATGCCGTTTCTTCTTTCTACAAAGTGGTATCAAGATCACGTTCTACAAGAAATATAATATGTACCACTTTATGATACATTTTATTGTCGCTTCTACTTTTGAAATTTCGAATATCGAAATAATATATTTTGAAATTTTTTTTTTCTTTCATGAAATGGAACATTGTATCTTATAACAACTTAGTAATTAATGAAGTCTGTTATATAAATAACTGCTGTTATAAATACAAAAAAAAGATACCAGTAAATAAATTTAGCCAAAATGTTTCAAATTATTTTTTAAAATTTTTTTTAAATCAGAGACATAAGGACCATGAGTTAAAAGGGCACAAAGTATATAACCACACGTAAGCCTTGTGAAATATCATTTGGTTCATTTATTTTGAGATGTTGCCTATGTGTTTGAGGAAAAGATATATTAATTTCAGATAATACAAAGTAAATTAAGTAGTTTATTTATAGTGTGGCGTTATGAAGAAAATTACCTATTTTGCCGGAAAATTTTGTCATTTAATTTATAAGAAGAACAGTGGAAGTTTGAGTTCTTCCTCTAGTGTAGAGAAAGTAAGTCTCAAAAAATATTTTTCTTCTGCTTCTGAATATCCATTTTCCTCTGACGTCAGATTTAATTAGATGCATTGTAGAAAGCAATGACGATGAGATTTTAATTTAAGAAAATTAGTATAATTGTGTGGTAGCTTCCCTGAACTAAAACCTCACATATTATTTATCATCCTTAGAAGAAATACCTGGCCCAGGTTTTCCTTCGTCTCCTCAACTAAATCTTTTAATTCACTACTTCTCCTTTATAAATTTTCATTTTATAGAAACTAATTTTAAATTGGGCGTTTTCAATTAATTTTAAGAGAAGAGAGACCATTACATTTGATAATTGAAAAGTTTCAAGAGAAAATTTCTAATGTCAAATTCTAAATTAACCGGAAATACAGACTATTGATTTTCATTTCTTAAACTTAAGTCCCAACAAAATAATAGAATTTCATTATTTATTATTTCCTTAATCTATGAATCATGATAATATAATAATTATTCTATTAATTAATGCATGGATAATTTATTATTACAATTATTATACATTAGGAGGACATTCCTTACGTAAATTTTGTGAGTTAAAGTTGCAAAATCGTTTTGGAAATAAGAGGTAAAATGAACCAAGAGTATTTCATGAGGGGCTTGTGAATGGTTTAGCTAGAATATTGTGACAGAATGTTTTTCTTGCGTTCCCCAGCGATTAGTGGCTGCGATGAACTAAAGTTGTAACCTCCTCGAGATGTTGAAGCTAGCAATAGTACTCTGCTTTCTGGGCACTGGTGTGCACGCCCTGACCTACCGACAGGACTACTATCGCAGAGGTATACCCCTACTACATATCTCTGTGTGTGTGTGTGTGTGTGTGTGTGTGTGTGTGTGTGTGTGTGTGTGTGTGTGTGTGTGTGTGTGTGTGTGTGTGTGTGTGTGTGTGTGTGTGTGTGTGTGTGTGTGTGTGTGTGTGTGTGTGTGTGTGTGTGTGTGTGTGTGTGTGTGTGTGTGTGTGTGTGTGTGTGTGTGTGTGTGTGTGTGTGTGTGTGTGTGTGTGTGTNTGTGTGTGTGTGTGTGTGTGTGTGTGTGTGTGTGTGTGTGTGTGTGTGTGTGTGTGTGTGTGACTGTGTGTGTGTGTGTGTGTACCTGTGTATTGATATATATATTGGCATAAACTACTTATTTGGTTATATATAATACTAATTGTGCATGCAATTGTTTATAATTATCAATGTCTGACACTTTTGCTTAGCATATGCTAAGATCTAATTACCTTCTTTTATAAATTTTATTAATCTCCTTATAAAATAATAATAATAAAGTACAAAGGATACTTGATTTTAACGTAAGAACGTATGGCCTTTAATTTCAAAGATATCGAAATTATCGTTCGCTGGTTGTAAGATCTAAGAGAGTTATATAAAAAATAGATGTCATTTGAAGAACGGCAACTTATGGACGTGCATGATCTGACCATAGCTTGTCAAAGTTAAAAAAAAAAATTCTTTATAGTGAAACTAGAGATTACATTTTTCATTTGAGCATTTGATACGGAAATGTTAAGGGCCCTGTAATCTCTGCATTATAAATTAATGTAGGATATATAGTGACGCCTAGAATACATGAGCGTTGCTTGATATCGGGCTGTTATTCCAGCCTTAGACAAATGGGAGAAGTTCATTGTGGATTGAGGAAGTTGCTGATGTAGTGCAGGTCTTCTGGGCCAAGTCTCTGAAGACTCTGAAGACTCCTGCAGGGCTTTGTCCTGAATTACTCCGAAGAGTGTCCTCATTTGAATTCTTGTCGCGTCCCCTCACTTGGGGTGCAGTCGATCGGCGCGCGGTTCGCACACACACCTCGCTAAGTGTTCCCGGCACAAATCGTCATTTTCCCTTCAAGCTTAGGCCCAACTAGACTTAACTGCTAACAAACAACTTTATTATCTGATCCTTCAATCGACCGGATTACCTCGCGTTCCTCGACACAAATCAACGTCAGGTCTGCATTTAGTTTTGCCCAAATCGCCTTTGTCCTTCTTCAATTATCTTTGAAAGGACTTCAACGAGGTTGTCAGATGTTGGGCTGTCAGAATAACATTTTCCTAAGAGGTTATTTTGTTTTAACGATGTATTTATATAGAGGAGAATGTATTTGTGATTAATATATATATATGTATATATATNCCAACTTTATTGATCGTTGTTGGACCTTGGACATCTGAAAGCACACAACTTGGTAAATATACAACTTGGACTACTTTCTTATAAGATATAATTAATTTCAAAACAGGCAAAACTAATTTTCTGTGAAAAAATAAATGAATACCTGGCTTTTGTCTTTAACTGTACTTTTTATGAGAATATTTTCATCATCGGAGAATGTAAATATATATTATTAGATGTTTTTTGTTGGGGTTCGGTCAAGATAGATCCAAAAAATGCGATTTAAATAATATGTATTTTTTAAATTATCTGTCAACGGCTTACATTGTTTTTAAGGGGTATCATGAAAGCTAGAAGAGATGCCTTGTCACCAGGATCACATTTTTATATTTCTCGCCTTTATGATAGCCCTGAAGATGGCTTACAATGTAAGCCGAACAGTTGGAAAATAATTAAAAAAAAAAAAAAAAATTTTTAAATTATATTTTTTGGATCTCGACCAAACCCCTACAAGAAACATTTAATAATAATATCTACGGTAAAAAAACAAACAAAAATTTCCATTTGAATATATAATATATGTTTTACCAATAGCAAAAATAATGCTTGTGAGAACTTCCCAAATTTTTATTATTGGATAGAAAAGAATACATGTTTTTTTTATGAGCTATTCAGTTAAAAAATCTATAGTCATATTAACTATAAAATGCTACTGATTCAATTTTTTTTTTTTTTTTAATTCAAAACCTCTGTTCCGACCAAAGTGAATGGCTAAAAGACGTTGAGGTAAGATTCATTCATGGCGTATCCGCACAGCTAAATACAAGTCGGAGCGAAGAGTTAAGTAGAGCACTCAGGAGGACGTTAGGAGACTGAAGAGGTCCCGAGGAATGTCAAGTGGGGAGGCGGTCGCATCGGCTCGAAGGGTGATCTTATCTAACGCCGACACATAAGTCACACATAATTTGCCTCATGTGAAGATGCAATTAGGCCGACACAGCCAGCGGGCCGGCGATACCTAAAACACATGTGGAGATCTCGGGCGAAGTCCATGGTGTCAGCATCTAGATTGATTCCAGAACCGCTTGTATGGCTGATACATCTCTCCTTATTTGTTCACTCACTGACCTCGGCCAACAAATAATAAACTCCTCCATTCTAAAGTTATTTCTCTGCAGGCAACAACTGCTTGAATTACAATAAGAATTATGATAAGATTAAATGGTAAACCTCTGTTATCGACAAATAAAAATTATTGTGGTTGAGTTTCAAAATTATTTAATAGAATAATGCTCCTGGGATTATCTGTGTTACTATGTTTCAGGTTGTTTTTAAACCTACAGTAATAAAATTATAAAGTCAAAATATAGAATTTAAAATAATTTTCTTCCCTCCCATATCCCATAAACAAGTAAATTTCAATGCAGTTATATTAATGAATATTTTTATTGAATCAATTTCATGTAATCCTCCATATGAAATGTAAAAAGTATTAATTTTATGATAAATATGAAAGATATAATACATGATGATAAATCTGAAAGATATATGAAATTACATTTCATCAATAAACAAATCTGGAAAAGGTAAAATATAAGGAAAAAAATCATTTCTTTTACTCGCAATTTATTGAGCAGGTAAATCCCACATGCATTGGTCCATTTAGCTCATTAATGAACATAGCCTTTTGTTTTACATTTAACAACTAAATTCCGAATTTTAAATTTTATCATAAAACTAAACAATGTGGCTTATATATATATATANTACGCTGGAAGCTATACTTCATCTCAAGTCTACGTTAGGTAGAACGAGAGAGAGAGAGAGAGAGAGAGAGAGAGAGAGAGAGAGAGAGAGAGAGAGAGAGAGAGAGAGAGGTGTTTATGCTTACAGAAACTTATACTTGTGGGTGTGTATCTATCTTCTAACACTCTGAAGGCCACAGTTTTACTTACTTTTTTAATCGATTTCAGCACGTTTCTTTTGAATGCTAAACGATAGGCTAAGTAAATTCATTGAACAGTGAGAGTTATACATATAATACACAGGAATACCTATTGTTAGAAGAAGTATTTCAGAATTTAATTGTACAACTGGTAGTTAACATGAATCATACATTGCTAAATTTAGCAAATCTCACTTAAAAATAAAATGAGGTGTCGAGTTCTTTTTAGCGAAATATGAAGAATTAAAAGGAGAGGAATGTGAGATAAAAACAATTTTTTTATTTAAGACAAGCGTTATATTAGGTTAGGATTATGAAACTAAACACATATATGTATATTGATAGAAATTCACACAGTTCCTGTGAGTCAGGTCTTCACAGACATACACACACACGTACTTACACACACACTCACATATAGTATAATCGTATTTAATTTTTTTCACTTTTTTCGTAGTTCAATTTTCGAGGCTATTCTAATTATTGTTACTTAGGTGTACAACCTTCAAATGCTTTTCTATTTTTATTTTAAATCCCCTTTGAATCAAATGATTGAGAGATTAGGACAGGAGTTCTCTCAGGCTGTTGGAATAAAGGGCTTTATCAGATGGGACACAAAGGTTCGTCACATGCATAAAATTCTATTGCAGTCAGATAAGCGGGTTATCTCTGAAGCAAGCCTGTTCTAAAACAGATAATTCTCTCAAAATGGACGAACAAAGTACTGCCCACCGCATTTTACAAAATTAAGTGAGAACCGCATTAAACTCGAAAGAAGTCCCAATAAAAACTAAGGACGAGTCATTTGTTAAATAAATGTACCAAAGCTCAGTATTTGTCATTCATTATGATAAAAAAAAAATTAATATATTAAGGAAACAAATCATGCAGGTAAATGTTATGACGTAAGATATATTTTGCAGACGTATTTATGAGTTTGCGCACTACCAAAATCACATTGTTTAAATTCCTTTTAAATGTTATTTCCCGTTATTTTCTTTAGCTGTCATTCATTATAAACTGAATTCGTTAATCGAGTCAAATATATTTTTCTGAACAACAGCTATAATATTATGATATTTGCATTATACTTCATCAAAAGCACATACATATTTTAATAATTATTATTAACTAAGAAATTTTGAATTATGTTCTGAGAATGAGCTATTTATAATATTTGTTTAAATACTGATGTTGTAGAATATGGCATAAATTTCAAGAAAAAAAATACGAGCAATATTTGGTCGCCATTTATTATTAATCTTTTTTTCGCCATCGCCATGTAAAACAAATTATTTGCAACATTTGGACACATTATCGTATCACATCAATTATTTTCTGACTGCTAACAACAAAAACGTAGTACTGATTCGTATAATCCATTGATATCTTTTTTCAGTTTAAAGAGAAATTACTGATGAAGTGCACGGGAAAAGTGTTTCTCATTGTTTAATAAAAATCTGTTTTTACAGAATAAAATGGACGGGAACCGAACTTGCAGAGCTCATTCCTTTGAAGAGCGTTTCTTTTGGATCCTCGTCCTCTGGCAAAGAATCTGTCATGTCATCATATCCCTCAACTTCTCATTCCTCAAGTTCCTATAAGCGTCGCACTGGTAACGATGGCGCTGCGTTCACTTAGTGCCTTCCTCTGCCGTTTCCCATGAAATCATTTCGGGATTTTTTTTGTTCCCCTACCACATTTTTACAGTCGCTTTCATTCATCTGAAACAAATCGATAACATTGGATAAATTTCTATATTTGTGAGTAAAATTATTTTAGCAAAAGTTATTTTGAATTTTTTAACATTAAGAAGTTTAGAGCAAAATATCTTTAAATTATAATCATTAAATTAAAAAAAATTCAAACTTAAGAACAACAGAGATTACTGAAGGGTTGTATCAGAATTACATTAAGGGCTTGTATTCTTATTTTGATGGAGGTGTATGTGTGGCTCTTACCTCAGAATCCTTCCTGTTGTGTTAATAAAAGTGGCTTGTCGACCGATTGACTCCATATAAAGGAATCCCGTGTGTAATATCTCTCAGTTTACAGAATGAATTGTACAGAACCGTAAAGATCGTTTTGAGAGACCTTCCAGAACCCGAAGAGATTGTATTTAGGACGAAGTGGAAGGTGGAACGCGCGCTTTGAGAACCCAACACCAGGTGCTCTGATGTCTCTACACCCTCCCAGTTTTCGTGGGTCTCCACTTTTGCCCATACTACACTTGCAATACCTCCTTGTCATTTACCCGTATCTATTGCCTGTTTGAACTTCTCTTTCGCCAACCGCTTATCTCTCCTCTAGGCATTCTTCGATTTGAGGATTATTATTAATTCCTTTACCTTATATGATATTTCATTCACATTACCTTCATAATTAAAATTAAAAACGAATAGGACTTTCGCTGAGCGTGGAAATCTTGAACTTTAAACCAATAAGGCAAAAATATTTGACGGCTCTTGAAAGTCTTCTGTTTTCAAAAGCGTATTTTATTACCATATTATGGGTATAAGTTGAATTTTCCCCATTAAACATGACACCAATATAGGCTGAAAAAAAAAGCTGTTCTCATAGTACTTACAAAAGCCTTTCGAATTTTATTTTTATAGAAAAATAACTAGCCTAGACAATAAATGGTAAAGGTCTAATACGCAGAAGCTCAGGGAAAAAAATTATAAAAATAAATTTACTACTGTGATCAAAAAGCAATTGAGAGTGAAAAAAAAATTATTTTCAGGTGGACTCTAGATGGAAGAGTCCGTTATCCACTCAACGTCTGTATCTAATTTGTTAAATATATTTTTCAATATACATTTTACGTAAGAGTTGAAGAATATTAATTATGTAAGTTATATTTTACATTTAATATGTTTTATTAAATTATCTGTAATATTAATTCTATCAAATTTAAATTTATAAGTATTACAATTAATTTTTTTTTATAACCTTTATTTATACATTACATTCTGTTAAAAATAAATAAAAACATTTTGTAATTTGATAACAATGAATAATAGAAAAAAAAATTACATTAATGAAAGTCACAAGAGGAGAGGAGGTGACCAGTGACACCACTCTCAAATAATTCCAATTAATAGAAAAATAAAACTGTTCTGTAGTTCGCAATACAAATTCTATATAAAAATTCTAGTTTTTATTTTATTGAATTAAAAAGGCTAATCTAACTTTTAGGACTTGCATTCTTAATTTTTTTTTTTTAAATATAACAGAACATTAGTTTGTGAAATTGTTTTTTTATATCGCATTTGAGCGTTTTTAGCCATTAATGAACTCATGCAATTGTTTGCAAAAAGAAGTGTATACATGAAATAATATTTGCTATTTCATTCATTATTCACAACATTATTATGAAAACCTACGAGGTCTAGAATGTTAGACCGTGCACTGACGAGTGTATGAATGAGTGTTTGTGAGAGTGCGTGGGTGTCCTCTACCTCATTTATGTGTTTGGGACCGGTCTATATTTTAAGCTTCTTTTAATTAGGATCGTGAAAATATGTAGGTAAAATATATGTAAAAGCCGCTTTATAGCGTGACCACCAATGTGATGTTTATACCAACGTGATAAACCTATTTCTTTCAAGGAATCTCCAAAAATAGGACGAGGTTCATGAAGTCTTTTTTTTTGACAAAGTTGTTTCTGCTTTTGGTGATTCAGCAAGTAAAAAATTGTTGTCTTGTATCATGAGTTAATAGATAACTCAATGCCAATAATACAATAAAATAAGATTAATTCTATTTTGTCAGAAATAGAAGTTGGACATTACAACGAGTTGATTTTGACTTTGAAAATTATCATAATTAAAATCTGAAACATTTAGTCAGTATCCAATTCTTACCCATAATTTTAGCTGGTTTTCTTCTCATAGATGGCCAGGCAATCACTTTTGTACAATAATTCTGCTTCTGAAAATGTTTTACAAATTTTCACGGATCCCACATAACAGAAATTTTATAATATATTCGTCCTCCACATAATTCCTAGTCCTAATAATATTGTCTGGTTCATCTCGTTTATAACAGCTTATCGGTAATACTACAAAGTTTGAATTTTATGCTTTTTTTATAATTTGCATGGATAAGAAATCATCAGTGTGAGGCGAAAGAGCAATTAAAAAAATAATTACCACCCGAAATCCTAATATAGAACACCCTTAATAATTACCTCCCGAAATCCTAATATAGAACACCCTTAATAATTACCTCCCGAAATCCTACTATAGAACACCCTTAATAATTACCTCCCGAAATCCTACTATAGAACACCCTTAATAATTACCTCCCGAAATCCTACTATAGAACACCCTTAATAATTACCTCCCGAAATCCTACTATAGAACACCCTTAATAATTATTTTCACGATACAGAATTGCCTTCATAACTCCTGTATTCCTTATTCCAATTTCTTGTTTCCTTACACTTATTATTGCAGCCCAATCTCGGAAAGACTTTTTTTCTCTTATTGCACTTTAATTCTCTCAGATGTTCCTAAAAAATTGTCATCCTTCACAATTCAATGGATTGGTACTTTCAGGCTTTCGGTAAATTTTACACAATTAATGTGAGGAAATAGAATAAAAAATCTATCTGTCCCAGCCAGGACTCAGACCTGGATCTCCTGCTTTCCTGGCCGGTATGCTAACCATTGCACCACCGGGACTAGCTAGATAACTTATTAAATTCCCCGCAATAGTGTCGAGGGTCTAAACTACGAGAAAGACAAATACTTCATCGTTAATTAAATTTTATTTTCATTTATAAATATTAAATTTGATTGTGTACATTATCCCACATAAATTTTAAACCATTAATGCGAGGGGATAGAATACAAAAAATCTATCTATCCCAGCATACCGTACCGAAAAGCAGAAGATTCAGATTCGTGCCCTGGCTGAACATACAGATTTTTTATTCTATTCCCTCGCATTAATTGTTTAAAATTTACGTTTATAATATACTACAACAAAATTAATATTAATAAATTTTGCATTTACCCAAAACTATATAAATACAAGAAAAAGCTTTATTTTCTTCACTGTATTTTTTTATTTATAATAATGCTATTTTTTTTTACATGGCCGTATACTCTCCCTGAGTTGAAGTGCATAACGGGGTGGTATGAAAGTGTATGTAAGGGCCGAGGTGCCTTAAGGAGACCGCCGGTCTCGGATGTCGGGCAGTCCGACCTCCACTTAGCCAAAAGGGCGCAGGCCGCTGCGGTCCGAAGGGCTCCTCTTACCCCGCGACAGGTAAGCCGAGAGCCCTTCCCCAACTCTCGCCAACCCCTGGGCTATATTAACCTCGAGACTTGAGAAATATTTAATCAGCTGCTCAAGTGGGGGTAGCTAACCCCCCGTGTTGGCTGCTCCGCCGCAACAAACAGATCTCGTCTTAGAGTAGGCGTTCTGCCTTCAGCAGTGTTGGCTTAAATCTCCTTTCAATCATGAAATTCTAATTCAATTTATTAAAGGAAACTTTATATAAATTTAATTAATATCCAGATAGCGATTTTCTAAATTAAATTGAGAATGATTATTAATCAATCGGTGGTAATATACAAAATGTAATATATTAGAGAATTTTTCAATTTTAAGATTACGTACAAGATTTAGAATTTAATTGAAGAAAGAATAATTGATAAAGGTAGGCGTAGTAGAGACTTTGAAAACATTTATAATTCGTAAGCAGTGAATTTCCTTAGCGTCTATATTCATATTTTCTACCAAGATTAAGGACAATCTGGAAACGACCTTCAATATTGTCATTTGAAAAAGAAAAACAAAATTATCGGGAAAAGAATAAACGAATAGAATATCAGAGTAGCTTTCAGTCGGCTTCATATTGGATCAGAGTATAGTACACTTACGGCCGGGGTTTTTTATTATACCTAATTTAATTTTATTATGTTTTATTTAATTATGGGTTTTACTAAACTAATACTAAACGCTTTAGTGTTCTCTGAACTAATGTTTTATTGTATTTTCCAGAGAGAAATAAATTTAGATCAAGTTTTTTGACCGTATATATTATTGTTAGACTTTTTTTGGGGGGTGGAGGGGGGGATAGGTCAAGATAGATCCAAAAAAATAAAATTTAAAAAAGTGTATTTTTTTAAAGTGATTTTCTATAATAGGCAATTAATTAAAAAATACACCTTTTTAGATTGAATTTTTTCGAATCTTCCTTGACCGAAGCCCCAAAAAAAAAACACATATAAGTAGATCATGATTTCATGGCGGATTTTGAAATATTTCAACGAATATTACTTTGCACAAAATATGGTTCATTAAATTTATATGTGTATATATATACGTACACACTTTTATATATATGAAGAAAGAATAAGTATGCATCTCTATATTTATTTTTAGTGTTAAATGTTATAACTGATAATTGAGAAAAACGCATTGCAAGTATGCAGCTTACGAAAATTGCACCACGATAACATTCATACTTTTTTTTACTACAATGATCACGAGGATTTGAAAAACAATAATCAATGAATTTCCTACAATTTATTAGTGATAAGATATAAAATCGGTAAACATGTAAATAGGAATAATCATTGTATATCGTGATTCCGATTATTTTACCACTACACCCCTCTGCTGACAAATATAATGGAATAATGCACTTTGCTCTTTATCACAAAACGCCACAGAAACTACTCTATTTCAGCCATCACCATAACCATCTTGTTAATACAATCGAATTCCAGTTGTTAACATGCACTTTTTTTTTTCAGTTCGTTTAATGTACTTTTTTTACTTACAAAACTAACTTGAAATATAAAAGGGGATATGCTAATATTTCCTACTTATTGTTAATATAACACTTAATTGTTAAATTAGCTCAATACAATCTTTTCAAGCGACCCTAAAATCATAGTTTTTTTTTTTTGTTTTCTTAATAGTAAAACAATGTCAAAGAACGTTTGTATGAATGCTTACGCCCATGTGCACTTTGGCGTAAAGAATGTTATCTGGGTTGACATGAACTGATTCATGATTTCAATCATTAGCATATTATTTAAATACTGTATAAGTAGTGGTATTTAATCCCACATTAATTTTATACAATAAATGCAAGGGGATAGAATTTTTTATAAAAGCCTCAGTAGTGTAATGGATAGCAGGCTTTCCCGAAAAGCAAAAGATCCGGGTTCAAGTACCGGCAGAGGTAGTGAGATTTTTTTATTCTATTCCCTTGCATTTATTGTATTAGCATAGTATTTATTTCATACCCATTATAGACATTCAGTCATCAAAGCGTGTTTTAGTGTGTGTGTGTGTGTCATTACCCTGTATTAAGCTTGTTTTAGTGTCTGTATATGTAGGAATATAGTACTTAATGACAGTTCTGGTCATGATTTACTAATTATTTTTGGTATTCATTGTTTTAGTTTCAAATTAAGTATACCGTGACTTGTTAGTTACAATATATATATAATACTTATGCTTCAAGTTGCAATGAATCTATTTCTTATATTTTTTCTTCGATCTATATATTACTTATTTACTTTTTCTTGTTGCAATAAGAGTACCTTTAGGTCAGTTCCAGAAAGGCCTGCATCTGATCGTAATATGACGTTAAATCAATTTGAAACCTGACAAGTCCATATTCCCTTTTTTACTTTAATGCTGTTGTATTTTCCGCTTGTCAATGTATTTGACATCATTATTTTTTGAAATAGACAGATAATTGAAGATTTTCATCACTTCTATATATAAATATATATTTTTTTTTTTCACTTTGNGAAACGAGGAAAAATGGATAAGGAAAATAGGTGTTTTTGAAGGAAGTGAAAGGAAAATGTTTGGAGGGGATGAGATAAAACTGGATAAAATGGGAAACGAGGATAGTATCAGTAATAGAAAGATTTTTCATAGATTAAGATAATGAAAAATATTATGGAGTTCAAAGGAAGAAAACTTAAAGAATAGGGAAATAATTTGAATGAGAAAAAAAAATGTGATTAGAACTTGGCAGAGAGAGAGAGAGAGCGTTAAGGGAGGTAGCGTGACTTGAATTTCTCCTCCCTACTAGCCCTATTTCTGTAATAACCGGGATATTTTAGCGGTGGCGCTGTCAACACAATGCTTCAAAAGGGATAACTCATAGTTTTATATGCGCGCCCCCACCCCCTTTACTCTGTTTTCCTCCAATCGCGAAAGGCAGAGAGAAGCACGAGAGGGTTAACATCCCCCTCCCCCCTGCTAACTGATTTATTATTAGTGGAACTAGTCAGTTTGCTGTAAACTTCTCAGTTTTCTTTCTCAAATAGTTTATATATATATATATATGTACCATAGGGCCGACATTATTTACTATATTCCTCTGGGATTTGCTGAAGCACATGATTGGAATGGAGAGCCATTTATTGAAGTGGGTGAAATTAATACTACTCTATAGAATTTAAGTAAAAACCTAATCCATTCTAGAATATGAATCTGCTAGCTTTCGGAGGTTAGTTCCGTTTTCAGAGGCCAGAGTTCAGTGCT
Organism: Oncopeltus fasciatus; assembly: GCA_000696205.2. Taxonomy (NCBI): domain Eukaryota; kingdom Metazoa; phylum Arthropoda; class Insecta; order Hemiptera; family Lygaeidae; genus Oncopeltus; species Oncopeltus fasciatus. The sequence continues at coordinate 33,791 of KZ807803.1, forward strand.
TAGGAACAATATACTTAGACAAAATCTGCTAACTTTCGGAGGTTAGTTCCGTTTTCAGAGGCCAGAGTTCAGTGCTTAGGAACAATATACTTAGACAAAATCTGCTAGCTTTCGGAGGTTAGTTCCGTTTTCAGAGGCCAGAGTTCAGTGCTTAGGAACAATATACTTAGACAAAATCTGCTAGCTTTCGGAGGTTAGTTCCGTTTTCAGAGGCCAGAGTTCAGTGCTTAGGAACAATATACTTAGACAAAATCTGCTAGCTTTCGGAGGTTAGTTCCGTTTTCAGAGGCCAGAGTTCAGTGCTTAGGAACAATATACTTAGACAAAATCTGCTAGCTTTCGGAGGTTAGTTCCGTTTTCAGAGGCCAGAGTTCAGTGCTTAGGAACAATATACTTAGACAAAATCTGCTAGCTTTCGGAGGTTAGTTCCGTTTTCAGAGGCCAGAGTTCAGTGCTTAGGAACAATATACTTAGACAAAATCTGCTAGCTTTCGGAGGTTAGTTCCGTTTTCAGAGGCCAGAGTTCAGTGCTTAGGAACAATATACTTAGACAAAATCTGCTAGCTTTCGGAGGTTAGTTCCGTTTTCAGAGGCCAGAGTTCAGTGCTTAGGAACAATATACTTAGACAAAATCTGCTAGCTTTCGGAGGTTAGTTCCGTTTTCAGAGGCCAGAGTTCAGTGCTTAGGAACAATATACTTAGACAAAATCTGCTAACTTTCGGAGNGAGTTGGACACATAATATGGAGCGTTAGCAATTATTCTGAGAATTTTGGACTGAAAGGATTGTATTCGTTGAATATTGGAAGGCTTAGCGGCACCCCACAGTTCTGCACCGTAGGTCCAGATTGGTCGTATTATGGTCTTGTAGATGGTCAGTTTATTTTCAAATGAGAGCTGTGAGCGCCTATTTATAAGGCTGTATAAGAATCAATGGCTTCTGTTTAGTTCTTGTCGTTTGATTTTAGCATGTTCATTAAAGTTGAGTCATAATACTACTGTGGAAGTTAATTCGTATCTGAAATTCATTGGCAAAGAGAAATTCTTCTATTCCTCAAATTTGTTTATATTTTAAATATTTATAATACATTTTACGAATAACAACAACTTAGTTCCTATGCAACATAGCCCTTAAAGTTGTTCTCTTGAGAAATATTTGAAACTTTTTTTTTTCTTCTACTTTCCTTCAATATTACTTATCACCTCTTACTAAACACCAAAAAAAGAGCGTTCTCTCTCCCTATATATATAAGTATAAACACTGAAAAGGAAACACTCGCGGATGCGATGTTTATAATAAATAAAAACAGGTGAGGAAGAGTGTAGTAGACTTCAGATATCTCATTTCACTACTCACTGACGAAGGACGAGAGGTCTCCCCGAACATTATACTTTTTCCGCATTTTGTGTTCAGTATGCTCTTTCTTCCTACTGTCTTTAAGTACAAAAAATACTAGAGAACATGACCTATTTCGTTATTAACAATGACTGAATCGGTGTTTACCTGATATATTATGTGGGAGATTTATAAATGCCTTATCGATCCGGCTTATGGATCCAGTTTACAGTATATAATCGCGAAATAGATTTATTTTTTGGCGAAATAATGTTCTATAGTTTATATAGCGAAAGTGAACAAATAAGAGAGAGTTTTTACTGAAATACACTTTTTAATAAACTGTCCAAAAACCAGTTGTTTTGATGAAGTAAATTTAGCACGTCGTTTTGTAAATGCTAAGAGGGTAGGTGATTTCGTTTTACCATACACGAAATCATGTCATACTGGGTGGTTATAACAAGTATTTCGAATGTTCACGTAGGCTTCGACGGTCGTCAGATGTATTTAACGTTTCTTCTTCCGGGTTTTGACCGTGTCAAATTGGTGTTATTTGCCGAGCTTTCGCACATCATGTGATGGCTTCTTCAGGGCTGAAGAAGCCATCACATGATGTGCGAGAGCTTGGCAAATAACAACAACTTAAAACGGTCAAATCCGGAAGGAGAAACGTTAAATAATTTCGAATGTCCATTTACAAATATTTAATAACTTAGATGTTGAAGAGTTCGCTTAGCTTATACAAGTCCTGCGTCACGAACTTCTTAATTACAAGAAACAGCCTTTGAAATGCTAAAACATGAATAAATCTATCGTTTTTTACTAAGAAGTGATTATTTACATTTTGTTTTTCATAATTAATGATATTTTGCATATTTTTGCAAGTATTGCTAATTAAAGAAAAAAAATGCTGAAGAAAAAATGTCATATAAAACTGGAAAGTTTTGGAAATTTAATGATTGGAAAAACTTTCAAAAATATTTTCTAGAACTTTCAAAAAGAGCTAATTTAAAAATAATAAAATAATTAGCTGTCTTCATTATGTGCACAAGTTACTTCGTTACATGTTTTACTTGATTGTTTATTATACATTAAATGTCTAAGAGGAAGTACTGTAATTCATTAAAATAAGTTTAGTTTATTTAGAATCTTCTTATTTGTTTAAATTATTACAATCATGTTTATCTAGACTCTCACCGTATGACGTATTTAATTTTTCAACTTATATATGAGTCTATTATTGTATATATATGTTTATCTAGATTTCCACATTTACATCTATTTTTCGAGGAACATTTCACTCTACTGTTATTACATATATTTTTGAAATATGATATTTTTGTACTGTAAAATGTTTACAGTAAGCGTCCATAAGAACTGTCTAAGTGTTTCCCCTACTCCTTCTTCCTTCCTCTGGAGCCATGTTTAGTGGTTTTCTTTATCGCTAATTGCCATCTCTGTCTTTTAAGATATAATCTGCCTTTTTCATATTGTCATTATGTCCATTATTATAAAACAACATAATGTTAAGTGCTTAGTTCAACTTTTCTATTAAAGAACTCCGAGGGTCAGGGCAGAAAACATTATTTTGTGAGTTACATTGCAGTTTTTTAAAGGAAAACCTATTATAATCGACCTCAAAGCAAAAACCATAACTCTAAAATAAAATTTCATGGCTTTTAATTAACTATTGATATGTACATTCTGAACGTCGATGTCTTTCAATTCAAATTCTCCTATCCTCGGACGAAATTACGTGATAACATTAAACGGATTTTGATGAAAAGTGGGTTTAAAGCGTGTTTTCCGAAAATTAGCCAACTTCTATTTAAGCTTGATCAAACTACACTAAAGGGGATCAATTAAGTTTTAAAGTTTAAAACTACCCTAACAGCTAAATTGTTATACCTCTCGAAGAAGATGATATTTAAATTTTTTCTTCACGCCGTATGTCCAATAGTTATTTTTTAATAATAATAATAATTCTAAAGTAAATTTATTTAAAATACAATTCATAGTACAGTGTCAATTATAATGATATAATAATTTATATTTGCGTTGGTATATGAGTAGTCAGGAATTTTTTGGTTTTGTTTTGGAGACTTTCATTCTCCAATGAAAGAATGACATTTTACCTACAGAGGGTTTAATTTTATATGAGTATATAGGTATTTAGAAAAGTTTGTATTAGTGTTAAATTCTTAAAGCTATACTTATCTGCTTCAATTTAAAACTTTCAATTTTCGCCATGTAATCTTGCTAGTATTCACTTTCATCATTTGTATTTCAACTGATGATTTTAAAATTTTCATTTTTCCAATTCAATTTTATTTTTTTGTTTTTGCTTTATATTAAATATTTTTATAGTTTTTATACCTTTAAATATGTACTTATATATTTTTTTATATAGAATAAAATGCATATTAAATTATATTCTTAAGTATTGTGACGAATATAATATTCTTGTGAGGAAGGATTCGATCTTGGAATTTGAATAAATATGAAATAATTGGTAAACCTAAAACTATTTTAGAACTTTTTCATGGCAATGGGGTGATGGAAGGTGTGTATCCTACTTTAAGACTAGAAATCATGAATGAAAATTCATTTTGTAAAAATACTTTTCAGACATAAAAATATTGTACTAATTTGCAGCTTTTTTGTTTTTAGATGGACCATTTATTTTTCATTTTTTTTTTTCAATTACTCTAAAATATTTTAAGATTAATAACTTACAACGTCGGTGATTATGCCTAAGATTATTTAAACGTTATAATTGTCCAATAAAAATTTCCAAGTTTTCTCCAAATCATTTTTATCTATAATTCTCTCTATTTAAAGAGGAATTATTATATTAGATGAGGACATAAAATTAAATTTCTGTCAACTCCTGATAACGGAACATTTTCAATATAAGTTGTCTGGTAAAAGTGTTAGCCATCGAAGTAGCTGTGGGGTTTGGTCTTTTTCGAAGAATTGCAATAAATCTAAATGATCCAATGGCTAATCGCTCTGAAAGCAGAATTGCAGCTGCTATCTGTCAAATTGCCGATGACATAAGCAAGACCCAGAGGTCTGTTCGATATCAGCTGCCCGGTTCAAACATCTCCTGAACGAATTTTCATCTTAATCACAACCCACAAGACGTTGGAGTGGAGCCTAACCTACATCTTCCAGTTCAAATATATTTCCGTAGTCTTACCGTACCGATTCAGTGAAATATTTGTTGAGTCAAGGAATTTACTGACGTCCGTTTGCAGTACTTCTGATGATTGTCTGACATTGAGGTTGTACTTCTGACTTTACTCCACGATCCAGTTCTTACTTCATTTTATTGCAATTTGTCACGAGATATCTTTTTAAAACTTTTTAAAAAAAATCTTTATAATGGGCCGCCAGGTTGACTCAGGAAATCATTACGGGACTATCAATCCTGGCACTGCGGGTTCAAATCCTGCTCAGGGCAAGCTTTTATCGATAAATAAATGTTTGTCATGAGCCATGGATGTTTACAATGGGGTGGTAACCTATAGATAGCCCCTCCCTCCATGACCCTGATGGGTGAAAGAGACGCTAAAACTTTCTAAAAAAAATAAATAAAAAATAAACTCTTTAAGTATTTTTGGGCATTCAATTCGCTAAGCAGTTTCAATAGAATTCTTCTCAGAGCTTAGACATATACATTTCTTACTCGAACGACCAGTGAATAATATGTATCCCTTTATGTACTATGAACTAGGGAGGATTTAATGATTCAGCAATCTTTTCCTCAAAGTTGTAAGTGAGCTTGATTGGAAGCAAGCTCAGAATTGCGATGGAACAAACTCACAAAGTTGAATGTTAATCTGAGAAGTTAATTAATGTATGCAATCAGTGTTAAACTTACCGTTTTTGGGTTTATTACTGATATTGTTAAGGATTATTAGGGCTAGTGAAAATTGAGTGAAAATTAAGCTACCCCGTAAATTAAATGTTTGTTCTAAGGATTTTTAAAGTTATATTTTAAATGATAATTTCCAAATTAAATAAAGATTTTTTTTTAAAGTGTGGCTTAGGAAAATGACCCATTAAGGTTATGGTACTGACGCTTCTTAGTGTGTCTTAAAAGTGGATTTCCATGAAAAAAATCACATAAAAAATAAAATAACGTGAACAGAACTATATCGAATGACTTCATATATCCTCCTTTAGGTTTGTGGCACTTATATGCTATGTTCTAGGAATTTCTCTCTCTGAAATAATTCTAAATACTGTTTTATCAGAGTTTTAGATTCATCACAGAAGAACAACAGGTACTTCTAAGGCTATTTAACACAAAACAAGTTTTGTTATTATTTGAACTGACATATATTTCACATATTGAAACTAAAATTTTCTGAGATCGAAAAATGACGAATGGAGTTTTCCTCACATACAAAAACAAATATTCTGTATATGTGTTTCTGTGGAATAACCAAATTTTCCCAGTTAATGAGTGGCAGACAACTGGAAAATATATTAGTTTTCACAGATATGATATTCTTGAATGAACTAATTACTTATTTAAACTTGAAGAACTAATACAATATTAATTACTTATAAATTTAATTCAATAATATGGTTACAAGTGATATAACGGACTCACTATTTCTATCTTTCATTAACTACTTATTTTGAGAGAGAATATATAAATGAATATATATATA
>KZ807803.1:54806-71925 GCA_000696205.2 Oncopeltus fasciatus
TCTCTCTCTCTCTCTCTCTCTCTCTCTCTCTCTCTCACTCTCTCTCCCTCCATCTCTCTCTTCCACTCTCATTCACTCTCTGTATGTACATATATGTAAGTTGGGCACCAGTAGTTTGGTGCTGAAGGTTTTGGGTTCGAATACCGGTACCCCCAAGTAATTTTCTCAACTTTTAGTTCAAGTTCCCTACCAGGGTGGCAGTAGTGGCGCCAGTGTACGCAAGCGTATGCTCCCTTTTGGGGGAGGACTGACGTCACTATTCCTATCTACTATGTCACACGCACACTTCCCGATATCGATTACTCTACTTCCGGAAGAACTAGCCAATCTTGTCTCCGATTGTGTGTTTGAGCATACCGAAGTCTTAAAAGTCTCCGTTTGGCCATAAATGTACAAAAGGAGACAGCTAAAGATCTCTCAGGTTTCTAATGCAAACTGAAAAAAAGATAATTATATATATATTTTGTTACATTTTTATGAAATACAAATATTCTGTGAATTATTGCTACAATGTTTGTATTATTTTGTATTATTACTANTATATATATATATCCTTACATTGAAACAGTTGTGTTTTATTTACCGTTTCTTCTTTCGGGTTGGGCAGTGTCAAATTGTTGTTATTTGCAAATAACAACAATTTGAAACGGTCCAACCCGGAAGAAGAAACGGTAAATACATCTGACGACCGTCGAAGCCTACGTGAACAGTTGTGTTTATGATAAACATTCATGACATTTAGTATTTTATTACTACTTAATAATTTTCTGATAGTAGGTACGATAATGAAGTTTGATTAAATTTATATATTTAATTTGATATTGTATTAATTACAGATTGGCACCTTAATTCAAATTGTAAATGAATCACTTTTTTTAATAATTTAATATACTATTGACTTATCCGCCATTGACCTTTTGAAATAATGCTATAGTTGCCTAAATACTGGTCAGCCAGAATATGACCGTTGAAGCCACCCATCATAATTTTCTATACTAGCTGTTATATTTTAACAATTAAGCGGCATTTTTCTTTTAAATGATAATAGTTCTTATTTCACTGGTGTAAAGAGATGTGAAAATATTTCTTGCAAAGTGTAGGATAAATAAGTTAATTAAATGAAAAGCACAGCGAAATGGTCATTCATATCTTTGTTATTATTGTATTGTAAAAACCATTTATTTAAAAAAAATATATGTACAACTTAATGATTAGAAATAAAATATTTGCTAAAGACTTATAAATCTGTCTATTGGAAAGAATTAGAATGCCTACTTTCAAACTGTTTTCGTTGCTCTTATTCTAATAACAGTTGAAGACAAGATACTTTGTTATTGCTACAAATGGAGCGATGGTTGAGTACGAGACGTTAGTGACCTAGAGAGTGAGGAAATAAATAAAGTGAGAAAGAGGACAAGACTGGTTGTACTATATTAAAAAAGGTAGCTGAGTCTTTTAGTTTATTTGTAATGAAATAGCGAAGCTCGGTGGGACGGTTCTGCTCTGGACTCAGAGGGGTATATCCAAACTTAATTTCTGCTCTCCCTCCTGAAGCCCTGTAGCGCAGGAGATGGAAGAATTCTTTTTAATAAGACAAAGACATCCTTTAAATATGAATTAAAGCCGGCAGTAAATCTGGGGGAGGTTTCCCTTATTGCGAGTCCTCTTACAGCAGACTTTCCTGAACTGAATCCGATGAGGACTGTTTCTTCTTTATTTATTTGAATTTTTTTTTTTTTACCTCCCCTTTAGACATTTATTTTGCAATTTTGAAACATTTTGAAAAGAGATTAATCGCGCTTTCTAAAAATATTACACCGAAAAATATAAAACAAATACAAAAGCGAGTTTGTTTCATTTGAAATTTCTTTTTGCTTGATTACTCTCGTTCTTCAAAGCCATTTTGCTGTTTTGCTTTGAAAGTTTTTCATATTATCCTTTAAGCTGAGGCAAACAACAGATTCAGCTAATTGGGTTTGTTTCGATTTCATTTTCTGTCTTATTAAATTTTTTTTCATTATAGATAATTTTTAATTATTTTGTTACAGAAGTAACTAATACTAGTGAAATATATTTAACTCAACTTTTTATTTTTATTTTTATTAGGACTGTCTGTGTACAGATTAAAAAAAAGAAGTGAATGAAAAAACAGTTCATTTTGTGGTTAAACCCCCACATGCATTTCATGTTACAGCAGTATCCCGATAAGTGACACTTATATTACAATCTTTATCAACGGTGGATACTACCTGGGATCAAACTTGTTTAAAAAATTTTTATTAGCTAATCATAAATAAATACAGAATGAGAATATTAGTGGAAGTGTCAGTAAGACACCCTTTACAATATCTGCTCCTATTCGCTCTGCTAGCTCCCTTTGCTATCCATTTGCTTTTTATTTTAAAAAATTTGTACAGCAACCTAATAAAAACAAATCCCATAGTTTAAAGAAATATTATTTTTCCAATAAGTTAACGCATTTTAATTACTTACCGTATTTCACTTATTATATATGGTGGTAAAAGTAAATTTCACATCACAGAGCACAAATTTAGTATAAGATGAGGGTATTATTTTATGGGCTATGTTTTCTTAATCTGAAAATGAGTCTTTATCACAAAATAAAATTTTTCTCTACAAGGATTTTTTTTTCTATGATGCAAGCTCCTTTTTACAAACGTTATTTTGTTTTCAAAATGAGAGTTTGTTGACTGTAGATATTATTCTAAGATGATTTTAGTTGGGGTTCGGTCGAGGTAAATCTACCTACTAATTTGTGTTTTTTTGGATCTACCTCGACCGAACCCCAACTAAAATCATCTTAGTTATTTTGTTTTCTATATTTATGAAAACAAACCGCCTCCCTATCGACGCTTTTACTGATAAAGTCTGAAACAATTATGAACTGTAGTAAAAATTAATTCAGTAGATTTCCCATTTTTCTTTAAAATGGATATAAAAAGGAGTAAATGGCGAAATTTAATATAAAACATGAAGTTAACTATGAACGTAGAAGATATGATCAATAAGCTTTACTTTAGACTAGCCAGAAGGAAGAGTGGACGGGGGAAGCGCTCACCCATCTTAGTTACATTCCTAAATTTCTTCGTTAACATTATTTTTAAAGTAATAAAATCGAATGTAAGCATCTTTCGTATAATAAGTTAACGATAAATTCGTTATTATTAGCGTTACGGAAAAAATGTTGTAACGAAATTGATGTAAAACGTTATTTAACAGCAGTTTTATTCTAATTTTCTATTTTTTATTTTTTTTAAACAAATTCACCATGATGCTTAGGAATCTAACTTCCAGTAATGAGCGTGCTCTCATATTTTTAATTTTAAAATCAAATTCGATATTTCAGCTTTTCATTGCAATCTCTTGAAATAATTTATTTAGGGAAAAAAGAGGCTCAGAGGAAGACTCAAATTTAAATTAGTAATATCCTCGTTGTTATTTGAGCTACGAAAAACGTTTATTTGGGTAGAAAATTCACGAATGTAACTACGGGATTGAACCCATCCCCCACTCTTCCTTCACGGTCATTATAGGACAAACTTTAGTGGTCATCTTTTCTGGGCTCATTTTTCTGTCCGGTTTGTAAATCATATCTTCTAAATCTCATTTTAACCATCTTTAAATGAAGAAGGGAAATCTGTTTAGATAGCGCAGCTCCTGGGTGACGGAGGTTTTTCTTGCAGGCATTTAAAAAAGTCTTTTCAAACCTTCCAAATATTTTATTTGTCCAATCATTCATTTCATTCACCCCAAAAGGGTTTCTTTTTTTTCTTCGTGTTTCCCTTCAGAGGACCTTAAAGCTTATAATAAATAGAAACTTAGCGTTGAGTAAATAAAATTTAGACCAAAAGCATTTTATATCTTTGTTGTAAAGAAAATAATAATAGCAATAAGGTATGGTTTTTAAGTTCTCTGCAGTACTGGAAGGTACCAGTTTTGGTACAGTTTACATACGTATTTTACATTTGTGTTTCAGAGGAGCAGTACCTTGTCTGACCTCCCATTTACTCACTAGATAATATACGTTAAATAGATAATAAGTCAGAGTATACCCAGTTAAATTCATACTAATCGTTTACTTATATATTTAAACTGACCTCAACACTGACTTGTTTAACTTAGGCCTACGGTCATTCTATGAGCAAATAATAATTCTGCTTCGATACTCATGTGTAGAATTTAAAAAAAAACGAACATGAACCTATTTAAAAGTGGTTTCCCCTATTTAAAATAAATATAAGATTGGTTTTATTTATATTATTTGTCTTTAGTAGACCCTTTTGTTGGATGTGTGGGAGACATTTTAGATATTTCAACAACATTGCTTTCATAAGTCAGTGGGAGTCTATTTGTTCAAGATATTCACCTGTATTTATCTTCAACCTATATTTGGACTGCCAGTTGCACTCTCCTTCTGAAATATATCAAACCCGTTTATGTTACATTTAAATAGCTTGTCAAAATCAATTTAAGCTCTTCGACTGTAATTATTTTAGCGTGAATAAATGTTTATGTGAAGGAAGCTGTTGTCTCTCACTCTTTCTCTCTCTCTCTCTCTCTTCCATATCCCCCTCATCTCCACTCCCTCCTACTCTCCTCTCTTCCCTCCCCTCTCTCGCTATTTCTTACATTCTTGGTTATATATATATATATATATATATATATATATATATATATANTGTGTATATAGATAGATAGAGAGATATAGATATCTGAACCCTAAAAAAAATATATATATTCAAAGATAGGGCTTAAACAAGCTTTTCGTATATTTCAAGCACCAACAGAAACTCTCCTTTTCCACAGAACTTCATTAAATTAAAAAAAAAAATTCTATTATTAAAGCCTAATAAGTTATTAAACTTATACATTTTGAATACTTTATATGTGCTTTATTCTTATTATATTTTATTATTTATTATTATTAATTTGTATTACATATAATTTATTCGCTAATTTCTAATATTAAAGACATTATTGAATGCTTTGATTGATATTGATATTAATTAATAAACTTTTCTTCAATAAAACTACACATTTTTGTTTTGCATAACTTGTTTATTTTCAAATTCGGTTAATGCCTATACTTTTCTTCTTCAATATGGTTGAACTATAGCGCTCCAGAAGTGGGCGATTTACGATGGAATAACATTAAATAACAAGCGAACATATTTAATTCCTTGTATGCTTATAAAACAGCATAAATAAATTTTTAAAAATTGCATTGTGCTCTTAAAGTGTTTTTTATTTTTCATAATAACATTATTAAAAATGATAATAACAATATTTCAATTTAGACGTCTTCTTAACGAAAATGTTCTTGATGTTCGATAGTTTAAATGTGAAAAATCATATTCAATTTTTCTATTTTTATCCTTCTTTTCTTTTTTACGTGTCAGTCATTGGGGTCATTTCATCTCGAATATGGCATCCTTTAAAGATCTGTTTCATTCATGATTCCTTTGAGTAGTTAAAGCAGAAGTCACACTATAGAGAAAGACCCGATTATAAGTCTTTAGAAAAACTGTTTATATACAGTAATATGTGCTATTCAGTTTTATTCGATAAATATATATTTTCAGAATCGTTTTAAAAGAAACTCGGATAATAATAATTATTAATATGGATCAAAGATTGAAGATAACCCTTTGTTCCTTCACGTTGCCTAGGACAACGTAATTGTGTCGTATTTTCCAGCTCATTCCAGGTAAATCTCTAATAATAATATTTATTTACTATTTTATAATAATCATTCATTATAATTTATGCAAACTGTTATCAAAAGAGGGGAAATCGTGTAGCGTGCATACCTCCGCCGTTGAGGATATCCTTTATCATCAAAAAGCATAATTGTTTTACAAATTTCCCGCTGGAAGATGGGATCGAGCGGGTCGTCTTCCTGAGTCCTGCCCCGACACTGCAGTACTAGCCCGCCCGCCGCAAATAATTCGTGCCTCACGCAGCCCAGTTTACATTTAATAATCCCTGTACATAAATATCTCCGCGGCAGTTTAATGGCTTGTAACAAAGGTTCAGACCCTCAATCTCTCCGTTCGACACCAGTGCGGGTCTCGACATCACCCTCCCAAGGTAATTAATCCTACAACGTATACTTAGACTCGTGTAATTCATAATCTGTGTGGGAATGACAGCGGTTTTCGGCTCTCGGCGCTTGCCTTTCTCCGGGTAAGTAGTCTATTCAACGCTTTGGGCACCTCATGTACGTGGTTTAAGTGAGAAACATGTCCGCCATGTAGGAGCGGCTTATGAAGATTTTTCAGCTTCAATAAATATGGGATATATTGAGAGCAAGTGACTTATCTGGTATTACAAAAGGTTAGGTCTCTATGACTAGCTCAGGTCGCCCGACAGGGATATGAGAGGGAGCATTCAGCATTGCAGTTACATTCTTAATTATCCTGCCTAATAAAGGTGACACAGACTTCAATTTCTGTTTCACTCTGCAAACCTTATATGAATTCGTCAATTCTTAAAATTGTTCAAGACGGAAGGGAGAGTTGTTTGGAAAACCAAATTTGAAATTTGTTTCAGGTTATAACTAGTACTAAATAAATTGAATCTTCATTCACCTAAATTTCATATTATTTTATGTTAACCGTTTGCTATTGGTAAAATAAAATTAAAAATAAATCCATAAAAATGTTCAAAGTATTTTCATCTCTGTTGGCTATAGATTATGGGGGAAGGTTATGTAGTTGGAAGAGACTGGGAGGTTATATTGCTGGGAGTGTGAGGAGATGGCCCCCTTGCTCTTACCCTTGTAATATCTTTAAATTCTTTATTATCACTCTGCAGTGCGTCATGTGACCTTAATCTCCGAACCATTGATCGAAACTGTCAATTGTATCGATTAAAGAGATATTCATTTAGCCGGGAACGTTTACGAAAGGGACTCTCGTCTCTCTTTGGTCCCGTTCCTCGGATGTGGTTGGTCAGGAGTTGAAAGAACTACGACGATCGCTCGCTAACCTTAAAGTCCCCACTAAATGAACTTTTAAATGTGGCCGACTACCTAACGACAGTTTTTGTTTGTGAAGTTTTTACTTATTTACATTTGATAGATTCCAATATTTTATTAATGAGGGTTTATCTATTTACACAGTTAAGATCCTATCATGAACCATCATAATAACCTCTACTCTTATATTTTTCTAATCGTTGCCTGTTACCACATTCAAGGCTTCCAACTGGTTACGTCCTCCTCCGCTGAATAAAAATTATTATTAACAATTTTTAGTGCAAGGGAACAGAATAAAAAATACAACTGTCCCAGCCAGGACTCGAACCTGGATCTCCTGCTATCCGGACCGGTGCATTTTCCACTTATACTACCAGGACAAGTCTGATAAGTTATTTAATTCCCCACACTGGGCGTTTGGGACAGTTAGATTTTTTATTCTGTTCCCTTGCACTAAAAATTGTTAAAATTTACATGGGATTATATACCACAAAAAAATAATATTTAAAAAAAATTATTATTTGTTCACGTAGGCTTCGACGGTCGTCAGAAGTATTTACCGTTTCTTCTTCCGGGTTGGACCGTGTCAAATTGGTGTTATTTGCCGAGCTTTCGCACATCATGTGATGGCTTCTTCAGGGCTGAAAAGAGAATGAGAGTTGTAAAAAAGTAAATTTTTTACAACTCTCATTCTTTTCAGCCCTGAAGAAGCCATCACATGATGTGCGAAAGCTCGTCAAATAACATCAAATTTACACGGTCCAACCCGGAAGAAGAACGGTAAAAATTATTATTATTTGTTTCCTTAAATTATTGAGGAAGTAGTGTTAACTATTGTTTCTAAGTTAGCCGCAACATTATTTTTAAAAAAAGCTATCTATAAAATTATCGTTCAATATAATAGCATAAGTTTTGTATTAATTGAGCTGGCCAAAAAATAAATAATTTTTTAAGATGTGAAGAAAAGGGTCATTGAGGAAAACAAACTCTTCTCAATTTGTAGATGGACCGATTTTTTCTTTCTTAAGCTTTCCGCATATTTAGGCGTGTTAAATTTGAAAATTATTCATTTACATGATTTTTAAAAACAGGAGGGAGCAAAACTCCATCAACGTTAAAAACGTAAATAATTCATGAGAGGGAACAGAATAAAAAAATCTATCTGTCCTCGCCAGGAATCGAACCTGGATCTCTTGCTATCCGGGCCTAGTATGCTGACCTTTACACCACAAGGACNAAAGAGCGGGAAGGTACATGGAATGTGGAAGGTACATGGAAATGTGGGCGAAGGGAAGTGCGGATAAAGGAGAAGAAGCCGGCGAATGGCGTATCTCCGTGGACTATCTCCCTCGGGACCAGAGTCCCACTAACGAAGCAGCTCCCTACCCTCCGGCTCCTTATATCGCCGATCCTTAATTAGCAGGGTCGCCCTTCCTAAAGTGTAGCGCTGCGATAGCGGTCATCTGGGACGCCCGCCTTCCCGACAGGACATGGCTCCCATGGAGTCCATCCAGGCCTCAGTCTTAGTCTGTGTCCTGCTCCTTTGTAAGAGGGAAAGTTCGGAGATCGGTACACTACGAATCTCCAGGCTTACCTAAAGCCAAACAAACTGCTCTAATTTACACCATACTAGATATTCCTTAAGGAAACCCGATACAGAATAACTATCTCCAGAAGCTAAAGGGCAGCCGATTACAAATTGTGTATAAAAAAAAAAAATTGCTGTTTTCTACATAAATTTTTATAAAAAAAAAATACTTAGGTCGGGATGAAAACAAATAAAACTGAACTGTCGTGTACATTTTTTACGCCATTAAAAAAAATTCACTTTGAATATATTTTTTTTTTTTTTCAATTTATAAAAGTCATGTTCTTTTCATTTCCAAAAGTTAAATTTTATTTTCCAAAAAAACTCATCAACCCTCCCATTATTCTCTACAGATCTAAGAGTGAAATTTAGAAAAGATGAATAAGTGTAGGGATGCACATTACCATCCACCCACCCATAAAAACATAAGCACCCATAACGAGTTCACACATGTACGTACATAAATATACACAAGCAAAAGAAAAATCAAGATTATATTTATATTTTTTTTTTATAAATCAGCAAAATTGCATCATTAGGAATGGTATTAAATGAAATAAGTTAATTAGCTTAATCATTTTCTTAAACTCTCATAGCTCTGATCCTTTTTTAATCAAAACAGTACCTTGCATACAAATGATCACTTAAATTAGTACTGTCGAATAATCCAAACTTCGAACGACATTTAAAGATTAATTTAAATGACAATTAATGCGAGGGAATAGAATAAAAAATCTATCTATAGCACACCGGCCCGGAAAGCAGGACATCCAGGTTCGAGTCCTGGCTGGGGCAGAGAGATTTTTTATTCTATTCCCTCGCATTAATTGTTTACAATTTACGTTGGATGATACACCACAACTAAATTAATATTTATAAATTAATTTGAATGTTTTTATTTCGTTTTAGTAAGTCTTTACCCCCCACTCAACTACTTAAGGCCAATGATATAAGGGATAATTACTTGTTGCCATCAAATCATAAACATTCATGCTTTAGACGAAGCTTTTATTTATCGATGAAAGCTTGCCCAGATCGAGATTTGAACCCGCAGCGCCAGGATTGCTTGATCAGAACGGATCCCATGAGCTAACCTGGCGCCCCAATTAAAATGGTTCAATATAAAGGATTGAATCCATATATTTTGATATTCAGTACAGTTAGTTTCTCGTTCTCCTGAAAATTCGAAGGTATTGAACTAAATCCTTCAATTTTAATACAATTCCGATTCAAAAAGCGATAGTATATTGATAATGATAATCCTGCAACACAGGCCATATTATTCAAACAATTTGACTGGGCATTTCCGCTAAAGGAGTTAATTCGTTTTTGCTTTTACTTATGATAACAACGAATCAGGTGAATGGAAGTAATTTCTTCGAAGGTAAAATAAGATTGATCGCGTGTAAGAAGAAGAAGATGGCTCAACTTAGGTGAAACAAGGAAGTTGTCGCCAGCAAACATCACACTCTCATGACAGTATGGAGAGATCGATGCAGTTCAGCAAAGTCTGCAGTTTTTACATGGATTACCTTAAGAACTTTCCACCTGCACAAAGTCCATGGTACTTTTTTCATTTTCAAATGGATCAAAATTTCCCTAGTGAAACTTCTTCTTCTTCTTCCTTCCAGTGTCTCTAAATGTTAATGTAGACTAAAAGTAAGTAACAACAACAATTACTACAATAATTATTTACTTTTCTTGTACGAAAAGCTTATACGATTTAATGTTTTTTATCCTTTTGATTTACTTGAAAGTTAGATCTTCAAATGAATTATTTTTTCTACATATTTTAACTCTGAAAATAACAAAAAATTTGGATCATCCTTGACAAGTTATTGGCTGCCCAACTGCCAGGAAAAAAAAAGACTTGGAGAAATAAGGAGAAAAAAATAGCTACATATCTATATATATCATATAGCAGGGAAGTGCTCATTGAAAAACAGGAAACATATATATAATTTATGTATCTTTTCGGCTCGGTTGAGTTTTTAAAAAAGATATATTTTATTTTACATCCGAAATTATGAATACAAAGTGATATACTTGTTAACAATAGTTATTACAGAGGTACAATCGTAGTAGTACATATAACAGATGGGCAAACTCAAGGAGAAGTTACTGGAAGAGCTGTAAGAAGTTACCAGGACGACTTACACTGGAGGAATGCAATGAGGAGAGGATTGTTTGGTTGGAGCTGGGCTCAGAGAGGAGTGGGGGATTTTGGGAATGCTTGGAACAGTATTTGACATTCAGCAAAACTTCGTTTTACCAATTTTTTTTTTTTAGGGTGTTTATGGCCCTGAGCAAACATTAGTGTAGTATTATCACACGATTTAAATAGATCTTTTAACGAAATTTACGGACTACAATTAAAAATTCATGGAATATCTATCATAAAGTTTTTTCACAGAATAATTTACATATGGTGTAGTTATGGGATCAATCGAAAACGAAACACGTGTATTTAAGGCAAATTGGAAACGAAAATTTGATTTTGCCACGCCCCACCGCCCACAGACCGAAAATCCAAATTCACAGTGTCACCCGTCTGAATATTCTGAGGATTCCCTGAAAATTTCATCAAAATCAGCCCAGCCGTTTTAAAGTCCATATGTTACATACATACACACATCCTATTTTATATATATATATAGATGTATAACTGCATATTCTGTCTTGCTTACTTCCCATTACTTTGGAAAATTTACACAATAATTCTCTTTCCCAAACCAANACTTATATAATTAATCAAAGCAGATAAATTTTCATAGCTCTAAGAATTGTATTGCGAACTGATAATTGTATTCACCCTTTACATTTCAAATAATCAACCACTAGTGCACTCATTTATGAACTCTTCCTTTTTCCTTGATAAACAAGACAATTTTCATTTGAAATAACAACGTATTTCGGTCTATACATCGTAAAATAATAATTTACCACTCAGCCACACCCCTCGCTTCTAATAGTTCTATTTCTCTCTATAAACTGTCAATGAATGTTTTGTTTTTTTAATATATAAATAAACTAATCTATCTTGAGTATCATTACCCCAAACGTAATAAATTTCGTTTCGATTAGGCCTGTAATTCGGAATCATACTAATAATTGTTAATATTATTATTATTGTTTAATAGCTTCTAAATTTTTTAAGACTTTAAACAAGTATTGAAGTTGAAAAATATTAAAATAATTAAATCGCATTTAACTTCATTCCTGTATGATTCGGATTTCTTTTTAGCTTCTTAACTGCAGATTATTTACATCAAACTTTCAATCTTTTAGAATCTATTGAATTACTACAATTTTTTAATAATACCTTTTATAGAATTTTGTTAAATTGCTGAGCTTTTTTTTTTTTTGTTTGTGTCTTTCGTGACCAGGAAGCCAGTACACATCGAAAATTATGTGTACGGTTTCCCAAGGGTCGTAGAGTTCTATGTCTGCTCGAAAAACTGGAAGGAAACAATAAAACTGACTAATAGTCCATTTAAAGGCAGTATTCGGTCACATTTAATTACTGCTGAAGTTATTTTTTTCTTTTCTTTTTTTTATGATCTTGGTTTGCACTAAACGCAGGCTTCGACAGCATAGTCACTCTACATAATTATCCTTCGCTAAGGACAGCGATTAAATCAGGACTTTTATTTTTCTTTTCCAGTGTGTTGTTTTTAAGTCACGATACATGGTCTTTTAGTAGAAACTGCTATTAGTGTGAACTTTACATATATATTATTTATTAATTATTCTACAGGCGGAAATGTTCGTGTTCGCATGAAGTTTTTCTACTAGCCTTCTAATAAATGCCCAAAGCATTCGGAACCTCTTACTATCTTACTGTCACAGTCGGTTTCAATTTAATATATATTATCATTTCCCAATTTTTAACAATGCATTTGTTTTTTTTTTGTTGTTTTTTTTTTTTGGAAATTCTCTCGAAAATTTTTTTTTATTTATTATTATTGTGTATATAATTTAAAAAATAAGTTTTCCCAAACAAATTGAATGAAACTATTGGACACATTCACCAAAATATTTTTCTGGCGTTCGCTACCTAAAATTAATCTTATGAAAAAGACTATCAGTTGTTGTTTAGATGTTCACGTAGGCTTCGTCGGTCGTCAGATGTATTTACCATTTCATCTTCCGGGTTGGACCGAGTCAAATTGTTCTTATTTGCCGAGCTGAAGAAGCCATCACATGATGTGCGAAAGCTCGGCAAATAAGAACAATTTGACTCGGTCCAACCCGGAAGATGAAATGGTAAAGACTATCAGTGTTTAGTACACATTGCTTCACTTTCTTTAGGAAATTTTTACATTCTTAAATTTAGATCTACCTTTGATTAAGATGAATAGGCCTCATTTTTTAATTTTTTTTAAATTAAATTAAGCATGCACTTTATAATACAACATTAAAGGTTGATTTGTCACGGGGAAAAATTGAACCAACAGGACTGGAAAATTACTGAAATTTCAAGTTTAAATAAAGAACGTTTTTAAAAGGTAGAATTTCGCATAGCAGTGCTATGTTTATTGACAAAAGAGTAGTTTTAGAAGATACTTACTGCAATTAAACAATTAGAAGTGGGGGTTTCTCTGAACCCGAAATTTTAATTTATCGGTTTAAAAGCCGAGACTTGTTATTTTCTTATTTGAATTTGTCATATCTCTTTTATCATTCTAAGAGGAAGTGAGAACTTGTTATTCATCATAACGGGTCGTATAGAAAAACTATCTAAAATGCTGAGAAGTTCGTTAATGATTACTTTACACAGTACCTTTATTTGTTGTTGAGTGGACACCATTACAAATTATTCCATTTTGACGTAAATCACTAATATTTTAAATAAATATATTTCTGCATCTCATTTTTGTCTGGAAAATATCTGTTTTTTTGTTTAAATGTATTATAAATTACTTATGATTTTCTTTTTATTGGGCACTTCAGTAATCTAATCAAGAAGTAAATTAATTCAGTAATAAAGAACATAATTTTTACTGGGTAGAGAAACTCCCGATAAAACCTTTTTTTAGTTAATTTCCCGTACGAAAGTCAAACTTTCATCACTTTTCGTACTCAAAATTTTTCTTCAAAACTTAATCGATTTTACTAAATTTTCGAACAGTTAGAACCTAAGTTCGTTAATGGCTGAAATCGACTTGCGGATTGAGGTTTGGGGTGAGGTCAATTCGTAAAATATTCAATATCTTTGTTACTATTTCTGTTAAGAAAAAATATATAACATAGTTGGTTTCAAGTGAATTTTTTTTATTTCAATTATTATATAAAAATGCATATTATTAAATATTTTCCCTTTCTTTATTCTTAATATAAAACCAAATTTATCTATTATCTAATAGATAGCATTGAATGAGTTATTTAGTGGCTGACAATTAATGGGGAGTAAAAGTTTAAAAGATAATCATACATATTTTCGCTTTTATTAGTTTGATATCAAATATTTATATAGCATACTATGAAGTAAATTTAATTTCAAACATTTATGTTCTGTAATATTTTTACAAAAAGCGCATTTTAAATAAGATATTTAAGTATGGAATTGGGAATATTGTGCGCTTCCCCAACTATTCTTGTCCAAGACAGGCTTAGACCAGCCATTGCAATCTTACCCCTTACTCTTATCTATTACACTGGGGAACAATTTGAAACTCAATTTCTGTTGAGTTAGATTTTTTGCTTTTTTCTATAGAATCAGGCATGCTGGTTTCAAAACTGTTTTTAGTTTTCTTCTATCACTTCGGTGTCTATGTGGTGGGGCGCATGCTGGTCTAGACCTGCCTGTTTAGTTACGTCTGTTATACTGTGGTGAAACTTTGTGTGTCGGTAAGCAGTATTTAGTATTTCGTTACGGAAGTGTACAGAACTACATAGTGTGTTTGAACTGAAACGTTTTCTTATGGCTACCTCTGCTCCTACATGTCGAACATGCGAAAACAGCCCTGATTCGTTTTGTTATGTATGTGGCAGTTTTACCATTCCCAGTCAAAGGAAAAACATCAGTACATTTGTCAGACAAGCATATTTTGCCTATTTTAAAGTGAAACTTGGTGATCAAGATAAAGCATGGGCACCTCATAAAGTGTGTAAACAGTGTGTTGAGGGTTTACGGATGTGGACCAAGGGAACACGTGCTAAGTTCCATCTGGTATACCTATGATTTGGCGCGAGCCCAAAGATCATTCAAGTGATTGTTGCTTTTGTATAGTGAAAACTATAATAATATAAATGTCCTAGTTTACCGTAAGCTATACACCCAGTACCGCATTCAGCCGAAGTCCCCGTGCCAGTTTTTAATGAATTTCCATCTTTGGAAGAGGGGAAATACGGATATGGCAATAAAAATCTTTGTTAAAGACCTTCTTGGAAGTACACGAGCATTGTCCAGTAACCCTTGGAAAGCTTCCAAAAGCTAAGTTGCACAATGAGCATTAAATTGCATTTTTTATTTAGCCACCTTGCTAAATCCTCGGATAATCTTGGTGCAGTGACTGAGCGCTTCCATCAAGATTTGAGGGTCATGGAAGCAAGGTGTTAAGGTATAGCTGACTGTTGTTGGAGCATCAAGCGCAAATGTACACAAACTAAACACTCCAGAAAAAGCTATAAACGTAAATTTTTATGTTCTTTTTTAAGTACTGTTCATTAATTAAACAATTGTATATGTATGAACTCGATTTAACTTACATTAAATGTTTTTTAAACTGTATATTTGGTACGTTTTTACTTTATATTCTTTTAAATGCATGGTTTTTATGATTTCTGAGGATATCCTGTAGTTTAAAAAGTTGACGTGATAGACAAAATCTGAGGTTATTCTCAGATTTAGACTACCAATAATTAGTGAAAAAACAGTGTCAGATCTAACTCAACAAAAAATGTGTTCCCCAGTGTTATCTTAAGCTTATGACGTCAGGCTAATCAGTTCCATTCCTGTCTAACTTTCATGAAAAATGGGAAATCAGTGAAAGATTTCTACTGTTTTCTCACCAGAGTATTTGATGATTATTTTAAGATGGCTATTACTATTTTAATTAAACCCTTAAATATCCCACTTAGCTGATGATAATTAAACCTTATCTCTTCTAATATAATATGGGCTGATTCTATCGCTCTAAGTCTGAGTTAAGGAAGCCTTCATGTCTCCCACGATGCACGCGGTGGATATACGACGACGGACATTGTAGCGAGGTCCAAGACGAAGGAGGCCCCGTCTCGTGGGAGATCAGCCGATAGGGAGGGGGGCGGCGGAGAAATTTACTAGTGCATCGTCATACTTTTCCTAACGAGAAGTTCTGTCGTCCCCGCTCATTAGGCAGCAGTCTGCGTACTGCGTACGCCTCTAGTGCACGAACCCCTGCGCACACAGAGCGCACTCGCTCCATTAACCGAATGCAAAACGTCTTCTATCAACTCCTGCAGAAAAAACACTCTCATTCAGCCAGACACTGGGGATAATTTACTGAACCCTTTAATTTAATTAAAGGAAAATAAGAGCCACGCTTCCAGTGAAAGTATTTATTTTGGCGGTTTTATTTTATTTATTTTTAAAATGAATTCAACATTTGGAGAGAGGGGAGTTGTGGATTGTAACATGGTGTAGTGGTAAATGTTCTGTGATAAAACACGTGCTTATACACTCACATTCTCTAAACATCATTGAACTATATATTTATAGCTTTCCTTACTCTATTTAACTGGCCTAATTAAAGAGAAGGAATGTGACTGGTAGTTCTTCCAAAGAAATCGTATTCCGGATTGCTTGTCCTAAATTTTGTTGAAATATATCACATGAGACAGAAAACACCTCAAATGTTTTGTCTATAAATACTATGCGAATTTCATTAGAGGCCATTTTTTTAGACATGTCTCCTGAAAATAAAATGAAATTCATTTAATTTGTGATTCTATTATTTTTAAAAATGCTCAAATAGAGAGATACATTACGTCATGCAAGAGCTGTGTAATCCTATACAAATTTCCCATATTTCATGGAATATGGAGATAAATAAAGGAAATTTATTTTACAAGCCAGAGAGAACTGGCTTTTTTCCTCTAGACTGGTTGGGAAAAAAGAGTGAAAGAGAAGCTCATCCATCCTAGTTACATTGCTAAATTTATTCCTTAATTAGCGTTTTTCATAAAATTTTTATAGAACTTAAACGTTAAAAAATTACAAAAGGAGAGTTTTTTGGATCGTAGATATTATTATTAGATTATTTTAGTTGGGATTCGGTCAAGGTAGATCCAAAAAAAATAATAAAATATACAAATTTAAAAATGTATTTTTTTAAGGATTATCTGCCAACGTTTCGGCTTACATTGTAAGCCATCTTCAAGATAGGCAGCCCTGAAGATGGCTTACAATGTAAGCCAAAACGATGACAAATAATCCTTTATCAAAAAATACATTTTTTAAATTTGTGTTTTTTGGATCTACCTTGACCGAACCCCAACTAAAATCATCTTAGGATAATATCTACGGTCAACAAACTCTCCTTTTGAAC
>KZ807803.1:72009-86100 GCA_000696205.2 Oncopeltus fasciatus
TTTTTTTTTCTTTCAGGTATTTCTTAAACAACTTATTTTTAAAAGCGTTTCCTATACTCTTTAGAGGTGGACCCAACTTACAGATGGACTGAGTCAAAAGACTTATCACATTTCTTTGTAAAAAACAGTATGAATTCGATCACCCTCAGTAAAACATATGTTTATTCTCTGTCAGCTCCTGAGTCATTTTGAACTTTGTGAAGTACGAAATTTCAGTGTTATATAGATCTGAAACAACAAAAGGTTTTTACCGTTTATTTGGTATTATGTACATGCACTTGCCATATTTCACTGAGGACATATTCAAATCATTATCGGTGCGTAGACATTTGTTCGAAGGTTATTCATGTAGTTAGGGAAGACTGTCTCTCGATACTCATTTTTTATAAGTGTCAACCCCCATCAATATTACCGATGAAATCTTTCCCTGGGCAGGATTCGAACCCACAGAGCCGGGGTCCCCTGAGCTACCCCGGCGCCCCAGCTGTTTCTCTAATGACGTAAGAGAGGGTTGAAGAGATATAGGAGACTTATCCCGACCCTATTTCATCCAAGACTTTTATCCGGAACTCTTCCACTCCGGTGGAGGTTCTTATTGCCGACATATAAAGTCTTTCCGGTCTTTGTCACCGAGTGCCCTCCATATACCCCTGCCCAGAAGAAAGAGCAGAAGGAGACTGAAAACAATGCCCCGCCAACTACGGCGCATAGAGGTAGGGTGCTTCTAGCCAGCGAGATAGAAATGTGAGTTCTTCCCGAGAGCGGTGGTTATGTGTCGGGTACCAAGCACGAGAGGATCGGATCATGTCTGCCGACTAAATCTTAGACCCTTTTATTGCCTACTTTCCGCTGGATAAAAGTCACGAACCTCTTCCACTTCCCCTCTCCAACCACACTTTAACATCCTACTTTGTTTTAAACTACTAGATTTGTGCATTTAAATA
This sequence comes from Oncopeltus fasciatus, assembly GCA_000696205.2. Lineage (NCBI taxonomy): Eukaryota > Metazoa > Arthropoda > Insecta > Hemiptera > Lygaeidae > Oncopeltus > Oncopeltus fasciatus. Next base: position 72,954 of record KZ807803.1, read on the forward strand.
CTTTAAAACGCTATTGAGAAATACTTCATATCGGAACATTAATCAAACTTTGAGAATTGCCTTTCTACCATGGATAGCGCTAAAGATGACACGCAGTTTATTTAATTCTGATATTATTGGCACATTTTTTTGTAATTTTCTACTATTGATGTTAATACTCACTAAGCCAATACTTATTATATTTATTGATTAAAATAACAGTAAAATAATCTCTTTGAATTAAAATTAATTATATTTTTTTTGCTATATCTGCACTGAAAGAAAATAAATTAGGAGAGAAATGAATGAATTATAATTATATAAATAAATATTCCATATGAAAATAAATACCCTTTTTTTTAAATTGTATAAGGTTTGATGAGTATTCTATTTCTACCTGTCTATAAAGCAAATTGAAATTATTTTCCTCCAAGTAGTAAATTCTTCTAAGGAGAGGCCGAACCACCAAGCAGATTACCCATGCGGAGAGTTGCATAATTTAAGCTGATTTCCCATGTTCAATATAAATGGATATAAATAAGTGTAAATAAGATAATTTGCTTTACAAGCTGGAGAGAAGGATGAGTTTAAAGATAATCTATGACCACTAAAATCTCCTCTAGGCTGGTTGGTAAAAAAGAGTGGGGAGCGCTCACTTATCCTAAATTTCTTACTTAACAAACATTTTTAAGAAAGAAGTTAAAAAGGTACAATTTTACGCCGATAAACTCTTTCGTATCTAAAAATAACAACGAAGATATTTCGAATATAAACCTCTCCTTCTTCATCGGATTTAAACGAATTCGTTTTAGATATTTTAGAAATAATATGGTCCCTTCAATACACAAAATTACATTCCTAAATATCTTTCTTAATATGCATTTTTTGAAAAACGTAAATTTGCGGGAAAGGATTGGTTGGGAATTCGGTTTTGGAATTTAAAGAAATAAAAACTTATTTGTGAACCAAAACCATTGTTTTAACAATGGTCAACTCTTCGGGCTCAATTTTAGGGCCTTCTTTAAGGTGAGGGGGTGGTGGAGAGAGGTTGTCTTTTGTTTTAGGATAACTAAATCATGACGTTTTTTGATTAACAAAACAGTTTTGTGTTCTCCATATACCAATACAGAATTACCGACTAATACTTCCTCATAAAGTTCTACGGTCAACTAACAATCTAAAGAGTTACAGTAAATTTCATTTTACTCCTATTTCACTCTATATTATTTTTTGTAAGAAACGAAAATTTTAAATTCTGTTTCCCCTCCCTCCCCCACATTAACCGATTTTGGTCATTAGAGAATTCATTTAACGGTTTGGAAAAAGAAGCTTAACTATTGAATTTGATTTCATTATTGTGCCAGCAACACACTCAGTAAAGTCTTCTGAATGGAGAGGAGGTCTAAATGATACTTTAATGATAAGATCTTATGATTCCTTGAAGAAGACCGATACCTTTCCCCTTCTGATGAGGCCAGTGAAGAAGACCCCAGATATTAGCTCCTCGGGTCGGACATGGAACCACGGAGACCGCTCCATCACCTTCCGTCTTCGTCTGAAGTAGTGTTTCCGGCAATTTAGTTTCCGCCGGCTTTGATCGAACACAGCCTTCTTGATTTAATTGCGGTACAACACTCCTGCTCCCTTTAACACCATCCCTAACCATCCCCATAGAGATATGTCAAATGTAACCTCTCTCTCAGCTGTCAAACCTAATAAAAGTCTTATGTTTTATGTCGATTCCACTCATCCTTTCAAATGTATTAATAATAGATCAATTAATTAATTCAAGTATTAATAACGATACAAATTATTTTATAAAGCATTAATAAATTAATACCACCAGTCCAGCAACAAGTCACATAGTCCCATAGGAGAGAAATACATGTTAAGGATGCATAATTCTCGACCCATGGCACGCTACAGAATACGTGTGCTCAGCAACTGATTTCTTCCCATTTAATGATGAAAGGTTCGCAATTAGGGCTGGGTGTTCCCAAGGAGCACACTAGTAATCCCCTGGATCATTAGAAACAGCAGCACAGAAAGAAAACGAACAAACAGTGCACTGTGCGCATTGGCATTGAGACCTTTGGCTCATGAGTCCAGTACCTTAACAACTAAAGCAACGACTGCACTAATTTAATAAGATTATTATTAATTAATGTTTAAAAAAAATTATAATTATATCGCCGGGGTAGCTCAGGGTCTCGCACCGGGGTTCAAATCCCGCCAAGGGAAAACTTTTATTTATAAATTAAAGCTTCCCCTGAGCCAAAGTGGTTGAAAGGGAGGCTTACAAAAGAAAAAAAAGTATTCGTTATTTGTTAATATACATGTTAATTCAATAAGCTGTAATTTTTTTTTATTAGTTCGACTGTAATGACTTACACATCCTTGTAAACACAAAAAAAAAAATTGTTTCCATACGTCGTCTCGGTTAAATTCCTTTTGTATTGCGAACATAATGCAATATAATTATATATATAATTTTTTTTAGTTGCTAAATACGATTGAGCTATAATATATTGATAGAATTTCATTCAATTTAGGGAATTTTCTGTTATAGTTGTATTAAATTTCAACCAAATTTTTCTGGAATGTCCATAATTATATTTTACTAAAAGTAAAAATATACTAAAATTTGTATTTCTTGTAACACTAGCTATTTTTGGTATTCTACATAATACCAAATTAACTTGTGTTATGCAAAACACGTTTAATTTTTAAAAAATTGCAAATAAATGCCAAGGACTAAATAACACAAATTATTATCTGTCCTTGGACGTTTAGTTTAACAAAATATTTCTTAAAAAGCGCAAAGCTATACATTTTGTATAGTAGATACATTTAAGTTATTTTTCTAAAAAAAAAATTTTTTTATTATTCAATCTAATCTCATATATGCAAATAATTCAAAGGTAATGTATTGTAAATTAATCATTGGGCTAGTAGGTATGTAATCTGAGTGTTTATATTGTATACATTTATTACATTTTTTTTTTGGAAGCATTTCATCCAGCAATAATGCTGTTTATTGTTATAATTATTATTCTAATTAAAATCTTCTCTTGACCCGAACCCTTACTGAATTTCACCCTTCTATTAAAGGATTAAATGGTAGCCCTACCTGAAACAATTAACTACAGATCTTGATATTCGTTAGCCATTATCTCTTTCATTATTCGTCAAATTTCATTCAAATTAACTGAATTGTCGCTTCATTTATTAGTGAGTTCAAAAATAATTAATTTTTAATTTTAACCACATTTAAATAAAATATTTATCCCCCATACGTTATTAGAAACAAAGGAAGACACTTACAATAGTGATCTTTTTAAGGTTAAAAACGCTCATGCACTCAAATTTGCACTAATCATGAATTGTATTACACTACTCTTGCGCCCAAATGTCCCCGATCTTATTTTTAGAGAAATTCCTCAAAATCACGCAGAAGCTGGCTAATCCTCTCACTTGCTGCATTAAGCATCGGCGGCAAGAGAAAGAGCAAATTAGGAAATTTTAATTATAAGCGGGAGATGAAACGACCACTAAAGTTAGGTCTGAGAAGAGTGGAGGAATGGCACACCCATTCAAGTTACATTCATAAATTTCTTCCCTAATAAATGTATTTCTTACGAACTATACAGAAATTAAACTTTAGAAAATTACATTTTCAATATATTTTCTTCTGGAAATTTTTTCGTAACTCAAATAATAACGAAGATTATATATTATTATTATTTTTATTAGATTATTTTAGTTGGGTCAAGACAAGACCATGACCTAACCCCAACTAAAATCATCTAATAATTCAAATAGTTAAATTTTTTAATGCCAAATGGCTTCNTATTATTATTATTATTATTTCAAATTTTAATAAATAGTATAAAACGATTACCCCCTTTTTTTGATCCGATTGCCACCAATATATGGATAATTTTTTTACGAGATTTTTAAATTACTGTCATGGTGCAGTTTTTGGAGCCCGTTTTGTTACAGATCCAAGCCTGTGAACTGCTACCTTAATCGTGTCGATTGTCTTTCCTCGGAGAAGACAAGTCTCGTAATACGCTTTCTATGGAGCCGTGATTCCACCCAGTTTACACAGGAAATATCTCAGGAGTAATCATACAGAATTTAAAGGAAAGTGTGATTTATGGAAGGAGGTGGAAGGTGGAACGAACCTTTCTCGAGTGACGAACTGAGTAGTAATTACAAAGGAGTGAGTTGGGTGGGGGTACTAAAGAAAGGAACATCGGTCCCTGAAGAGGAGTGGTGGTAGCCCCCCCCCCCACTCGTGGGTAGCGTTATCTCTCGCCTGATGAGGGATTTAACCCCTAATCCGGGGTAATCTGCCCTGTTTGTCGAGGGTCCGGCCTTCCAATCTAGCTCCCGCCCAAAAACAGCTGTTTGCTCAGCCCGCCAAAAGAAAGACTTTCCTCCATTATTGTTAAGAACGTTTCCAGAAACACAATTTTTTTACTCATCATCCGTTTCTTTTCATTGCTTTCTCCCACCCTCTCCACTCACTTTTTAGAGTTATTATTTCTTTTTATAACTTCTCAAATATCTTCTCTCTATGTTTCAACGTCAGTTTTGGTTATACGGCTGTGACATTCTGACAAGACTCAATCATTTCTAGTGCTTAGTTTAGATAATTCATTGATTATAAATTATATGATTATTTTATTTAACCTAGTAATGACATCATACATTAAGCAAACAAAACAATTGTTTGTAACTTATAATTTTAATTTTTAAAAGAAGTCCTCTGCATAAAATATAGTCATTTATTGATGGGCGTCAGGTCGTTTTAAAATTTACTATCTCTCTCGGGTTCTATAAAGTCCTTATATATTATTAGTATTTCCACATTAAAAAATTTAAATATTTAAACTAGAATCGTTGCAATTTGATTAAATTGCATATATAGTGCTAATTCTCTTTAATAATTTGAAAAGGAAAAAAAAAATTTATCTTTGATTAGGGAATGTATTTTTCAAAAATATTTCATTTCACCTTTACGTATCATTTTTATTCAATATTCAAGTGACACTAAGCAAAAGTAAAATATTTACAGGGAAAGATGTGTTTTAGTTTTTTATATTTGTTCACGTAGGCTTCGACGGTCGTCAGATGTTTTTACCGTTTCTTCTTCCGGGTTGGACCGTATCAAGTTGTTGATAGTTGCCGACAATATATTTTTATATTTATATATTTTTCAACTATTTTTGACGCGAAACAACAACTACAATGTTGTTACATGAAGAATGACTATGATCACGGCCCAGAGTTCCTGAAACCAGCGGAAATCAGGATAAAGTCGTATGACGTCGGGATTTTTCTTCCCGTGCCCAAGATCATATAGAAATGGGAGTGTTAACGTTTATCCTCCGGCTTCGGGGATTGAATCCCCCCAAGAAGAGGTGTGTAGTCCCGAAGGACACACTCACTAGTACCAGTTTCCTGATTTCTGGAACAAGGGGGCTAGAACGAGGCAGGAGAGATGGGACTAGACCCACCTAGTTCGTGGGCGAATAGCACCTCAATGCTGACAACCAACCCTCAAGTATTTACAATCATTCTTCATTTTAATTGTTTCAAATTGTAATGTGCTCTTCCACTGGTAGTAATCAATTCATTCTTGTCACACAAGACATTTTTCTTCGAAACTCCTTTCTGCTCAATACTTCAACTATTGATATCCCCTAATGTTCCCTCTAGATATTAATTGAAACTTCCCATTTGACATTATTTCCCTGAAATAACAAAGTTTTAAGAAAATACCTCTAGGGAACATAAACCACCTTTACCAGCTTTGATTGTCTTGTCACTCTCACTTTAAGAACCTTTTATAAAAACCGTGGCTACCTATATTTTTTCATAAGCTATTTTGAAGTACCCCCTCCTCCTATTTTGATCTATTAAATTTATGTAGCAAAATACCATAATTATATTAATCTTAAACATAAAGTTGTAATGATGAGAAAAACGAGATATTTTCTATTTATGCCCTCATCTGAAATATTTCTAATTTTTGATAAAAAACTATACCCTTGTTCACATCAAGGGGTGTTTATATTTATTATTTTATTTTCTAGTGTTAAACTTTGTGGTCTTTAGGTAACTCACAAAAATGGTTATATGCTCTGGGCACCAACCACAGGCATCAGAACGAAAATTGCCAAAGAAGTTCTGAGTCCACAAGACGTAAAAAGATCGGTTAAATCATTAATTACAATTTTTTAATGGTTATTATACTTCATTTAGTATGTAGTAAAGTGTATATATATTATATTCAGAGTTTGCTGACATTTCTTAATATATTACCCGTAATTTGCATTAGGGGAAACCTGCTAAAAAAAAAATTTTTAAACAGTTAATGTTCATTAGCACCCCTCTGAGATAAGGCAAAAAAAATGCTAAAAAATAACAATTAAAAATTCTGGAAAAATCATAATTCTTATGAACGATGGAATACCTGGAAAATATTTAGGAATACCGATCAAGATAATAATGGTGGGTTTGTAGAACTGAACAAACTTGAATTTGTCTCGTCGGAGAAATGTTGATGCCTTTACGGCAAAAATTGCATCTATTATGTAAGTAGCTGTCCAACAGAAAACCTTTTAGTTGGATCTAAATGTCGGCTTGCCACTGATAGGTCAAGGTGACTTGGAAATGCCGAGTGTATTCCTGTCATATCCAAAGAACTTTCTCTCCCCCTAAACAATTAAAATTTCATAAAAATATTTCTCCCCCCCCCCCCCCGCCTTGTTTAACAGCCAACCCTCCGGAGTAAGACTTTACTGCAATCGACTTTGCATTAATTCTGTTTCAGTGTTAAAATCTATGAAAAATCATAGTGATTTTTATATCTAATAATTAGGATGTGCAATTAAAAAAAATCAATTAGAAACAAATTATACTTCTAACATATGAAACTTTCAAATTAATGTATTATTATGCTAACTAAATTTATCAGATGTTTGAACATGATGAATCTTAATTTTTGTATAATATTAAAGTATCAATTTTCTTTATAGTGTGAGTCTCAATTGAAGATGAAAGGAACTAACATAAGAGTTCCTCGATTCTCATATTAAGATTTATTATATTCCCTGTTAGGTTCCCTTTGAGCCTCAGGGGAAGCTCAGGGGATTCGTTCGGGTCTCGCAATCCTGGCGCTGCGAGTTCAAATCCCGCCGTGGGCAAGCTTTTATCGATAAGTAAAACTTGCCCTGAGCCATGGATGTTTAGAATGGGGTAGCAACCCTAGTAGATAGCCCCAAGTGGTTCAAAGGCAGTCTAATACATAAAGGAGAAAAAATAAATAAATGAGGTCTCCCCTGATGGACAAAATTATCGCACTGTTAATCCTATATATTTCTTTTTTTAATTAATAAATGTTTATTTATAACATTCCGCTATTTAACATGTTGTTATTTAATGACACAGAAAAGTATACAATAGAAGAAAAATAATAAATAATGTTTTTGAAAAATTAAAATTAACAATAAAATAAATAAGTGAACATCACATAACAGGGAGAAAGGTTCCATCGGCTCTAGTCCTAATAAGTTTAGGCATTAAGGACCAGTAGGTCGCGAGCCTATCTATGTTTCAATCGCTGGGGAATATTGCAAAGATTGGAGTCCGACGACAGGGATTGGGCATATATTGGATATTGGAAGGCTTAGCGGCATTCCACAGTTCTGCACCGTAGGTCCAGATTGGTCGTATTATGGTCTTGTAGATGGTCTTGTTCCTATTGTGAGCTGTCAGCGCCTGTTTATAAGGTTGTATAAGAATCTATGGCGTCTGTTTAGTTCTTGTCGCTGAAAATTTATACTTTGACTTATTTATTTTAATTCTTTCTTTGCTGCACCACAACTGCATAGCATCAATGTGCTTTTATTGGAATCGGTTTTGGAATCAGAATGGTATGAGAGAATTACTTTATCATCAGCAAAGAGGACAAAGAGTGTATTAGGATGAGTCTGCAGTACAAAAGATAAAAAGGATATGTCCAAGCACACTGCCCTGTGGAACACCCCGCTTTCACAGGTAAGTGATCGAAGGAATCTGCTCCTTGCCGGACCCTAAAGAAACGGTTAGAAAGGTAAGATTTAAGGATTAAGTAAATGATACTTGGAAATATGGACTTCAGCTTATATAATAGTCCAGTATGCTATACTCGGTCAAATGCTTGAGTGACATCTATGAATGCACCAGGACAAAATTCTTTTCGCTCGAGGGAAGAGGAAATAAAGTCTACAACGCGAAACACCTGGACAGTAGAATGATGGGATCGGAAGCCGAACTGATGAATAGGAAGAATATTTAAGGAAGTTATTAAAGGTATTATTCGTTTTAAAAGAATTTTCTCAAATACCTTAGAAATTAAAGGAAGAAGGCCAATCAGGTCGATAGGATAATGTGTTAGAAGAAGATTTACCGGGTTTGGGAAATAGGATTATTTCAGAAAATTTCCAGAGAAGTGGAAAATGAGTGGTTCGAAGGACACAATTATAGAGGTAAGTGAGGAAAACAATTGCTTTTTGATTTCGAAGTATTAGCCCGGTGATAAGGTCATAGTCGGGTGCTTTGCGCTTAGGCAGATGGTTATTAATGTCCTCGACCTCAGAAAAAAAAACCATTTAATTTTATTATTTATTGTTATGAATTTTGTGTAATTACATGAAGATATTCACTGTGAACTATTAGCCTTTTGGACTCAAGAAATTAAAGATTGCCTTTAATCATAAATAAAGGATCCTCAATAGCTTTAAACAATAAATATTTAAAAATTCCATTGATATTTCCTACTTTTTACATAAACACGTATTCGCGCGCGCGTTTGCATATTGGTATAACACCTAATTTTTTTTTTCGAAATTCATCTAGTATACAATTATACTAATACATAAAATACTAATGAGCTGTGACTTAATTCTTTTTTTAATTTCATTGATTATAATCGATGAATGGTTTTGTTCGTTTTGTATAAACCGGGTGTTAAATGCCTTTCTTATATTACTTATAGTCCTTTTATTTGAATTTCAAAAGTATATTGATATTAAAGAGCCTGCCTATCATAAATTAATGTTGTTGTTTTTTTTGTTTAGATAAATTTCCTTATCATACAACTGAGATTTAACATTTTATTTGTTAAATGTGAGTCATTTTTACTTTTAATATTGTTTTCTTTTAAGATTTCATATAGAACTAAAATCTGAAAAAGAATAGCATAATTTCTCTTGTAGAAATTATTTATAATTGGTATGAAATGTCAGTCTGTCATTCATATATAGAAAGTTACAATAAATATAGACTCTATTAAAATATAATAGGATTGAAAATATATAGTCCACATCAAATTTACCATGGTTAGTGGTTGGTTGGCTGTCGAGTATTGCGCATGAGAAATAATCAGGGTTTCGGCCAGAATGAGGAAAATAAAATACTCTAAGCCTGGGTAATTTAATTATTAAAATTAGAATTAAATCAAAATTTAGTTACTTCATTTTATTATTGTAAACGTTTCGACTTAACTTTTAACTCATCATCAGGGTGATAATGATATATGGAAAGATCTCAGAGAGAGGTTTATGGTCACATCTTAGAATAATCGTTTCATTCTGTGATGTGACCATAAACCTCTCTCGGAGATCTACACATACATCACTATCGCCCTGATGACTAATGATGACTTGGAGTATTTTATTTTTCTAATCCTGGCCGAAACCCTTATTATTATTATCATCATCACTAGCAGATATGAAAGATATCCATTAATTTTAAGACTGAAACGTGTATTTTGTTTTAATTCAAATATGTCACCCGATCAGATAACATTTGACCAATGAGAATAATAGTTTTTTTTTTTTTTTTTTTTTTTTTTTTAATATTGACGTCTCCAGTTTTTACTTCAGCCTGTTCAAAATATTTCATAGAACATTTTAGTTTTCTCTAATCGGACACTTTACATGTAGAAAATAGATTCTCTTCCACATAGATTCTCATAAGATTGAATTATTCATCTTTCTTTAGTTTTAATATTAATTTTGTTTTATACTTCAATTGATTTTATATATTCCAATTAATTGCCTTTTTATGTAACTAAAAAGGATAGTTTTAAACAAAGACTGTATAAGAAAAGAAAAGGTTTGTAGTTTGCAGTTCCGGCGACTTTGCTTGTAAGAACGGAACTTGTATTTCTTACATGAAGAGATGTGATCTTATTAATGACTGCTCTGCTGCAGAAGACGAGGAAGATTGCTGTAAGGATCCAACCATTACTTCTCACTTCCTTTCTCTTTGCATGCTATGCTAAATGAGGCATTACCCAATAAACTTTCTTCTTATTAGTCTCTTTAAATTTCATACAGAATTTTGTAATATTTCCTCATTCAAAATTTATATATTTATGACCTCTCTAATTGATAATATCAACATTGACTAAAAGCTCAATGGCTTTACAATATATTTGCTGAATTTAAAAACTGTTTTCCAAATATTTGATTTTATTTACGATAATGCTACTTATCACTTCACAACCCTTATCCAGAGATGTGCTTGGGACGCTTCTTTCCCAACACCAAGCCGCTCACCCACCAGACCTCCTCTCCCCACTCATATCCGAGACCTCATCCAGTCCAAGCGCCAGGCGAGAGTCGCATGGCAGAGATCCCGTCATCCAGACGACCGTCAATTCTACAACCGGCTTTGTCGGTTGGTAAAGCGTGAGCTCAATTCTCACCGGTCAGAATCCTATAACAGCTACCTATCTTCTCTTACAACTAAAGATAATTCTCTTTGGAAGGCCACCCAAAAAATCCTTAAGTTCCAGCCTGTTTCCCCACCTCTTCGTCGTGATGATGGAACTTGGGCTCGTGCCGACGCCGAAAAAGCTGAGGTAATGGCCAAACATCTCAGACAAACATTTATCCCTCATCCTGATCCTACTGATCATTCCAAACCTACTGAAACAGAAATGTTTCTTAATGCTCCTCTTCCCATGTCCCTCCCTCCTAAAGCGGTTAATCCCTCCGAAGTCAAATACCTCATTTCCAAATTACCCAGGCGCAAATCTCCCGGCCATGATCTTATTACTACTCGTATCTTACGACAACTTCCCAAAAAAGCAATCCTCTTTATAACCTACCTTTACAATAGCATTCTCCGCACCACATACTTCCCTCTTCTCTGGAAACTCTCCAACATCATCCTCTTTCCTAAACCCAGTAAACCACCCAACCTTCCTTCCTCTTACCGTCCCATCAGCCTCCTCCCCATAATGTCTAAAATGTTCGAAAAGATCCTCTTGCTGAGAATTATACCCATCCTCGACTCCACGAACCTTGTTCCTAATCACCAATTTGGTTTTAGAAATAAGCACTCCACAATTCAACAAGGTCTCCGAGTTATAGATCGCATCTCCCACACACTTGAGTGTAAGGAATACTGCTCCTCTGCATTCCTTGACGTGACTCAAGCCTTCGATAGGGTTTGGCATAGGGGCTTGCTCTTTAGACTCAAGTCTATCCTTCCACAACCTTACTACCTTATCATTATGTCCTATCTTTCCGATAGATACTTTCAAGTCCGCACTGGTCTGGAGTATTCTGACCTCTACCCTGTTGAAGCGGGAGTTCCACAGGGTAGCGTCCTTGGTCCTGTTCTTTATACCATTTTCACTGCCGACATCCCAACACATCCTGACACACTCCTCGCGTCCTATGCAGATGACACAGCCATACTCTCCTGCAACCCAGATCCTTACACTGCCTCAAAAAACCTTCAATCCCACCTTAACTCCATTTTCTAGTGGTCAAAACGCTGGCGAATACTCCTAAATGAGAAGAAATCAGTTAATGTTACTTTCACACTCCGCAGAGGTCAATGTCCGCCAGTCCTCCTTAATAACGTTCCCCTTCCCTCCTTTCCGACAGTCCGCTACCTTGGGTTCTACCTAGACAGTAAACTAACCTGGAAGACTCACTTACAGACAAAGAGACAAGAGCTAAACAGACGCTTTGGACAACTCTACAGATTGCTGAACCACAGGTCAAAATTAACAATATAAAACAAAATAACTATATACAAAACATTAATCAGACCCATCTGGACATATGGTATTGAGTTGTGGGGCACAGCGAAGCCATCAAACATTAGAAGCATCCAGGGGTTCCAGTCCAAAGTCCTTCGCACAATCCTCAACACTCCTCCCTACGTATCCAATAAAACCATCCATTCCGACCTGCAAGTACCTTTTGTTTCCGAGCTCATCCCCTCCAGATTTGATAAGTTCCACACAAATATCCAAGGACATCCAAATCCTCTAGTCCTCTCCTTGGCATCCCACGTTCATCCCGACAACCCTCCCCGACGCCTCAAGAGGAGGTGGCCAAGGGACCTCCTACTCCAGTCAGTTTAGTATAATACCTAGGGAGTGAATGCACTGGCATTTTTCTCCCCCTCTCAATCCCTCCTTGACTCCCTGTCTAGTCTTCTTCTTATCCTAGGATAAGGAGAAGATGGGTGCCGGATAGTCTATCGCGGGTTAACCTGGGCTCCTCTCTGAGGACGGGTTACGTCCCGGGATAGACGAGCAAGGACTCTTATCATGTACCCCATCAAAAAATTAAGTGTAAAAATGTACAGATAATTTTTTTTTTTTTTAATAAAGAGTTAAATTAAATTATTTTATTTACTCGACAGTTTTTGTTAACTCTATGATGTATAATACCCAAAGTTCTTAAGAATCTATATTCAGTTTTGTATTGACATAGTGTTACCCCTGCGTAAATAGAACCATCTCCCAGTTATTAAATTATACATGGGAAATTTCATTTATTGGCTTTCATTTTGATTGTTAGACCATAAAAATAATTTTTATTTCTCCTAACTTAAAATTGTATAATATTGTGCAATATTGTGAGTTTTACTCTTATTCAATGGACTTGACTATTCATGAGCAAGTGGAGGTAACTAACTATTGATTATCGCAGTCCAGCGAAGAAAGATTTCTAGTAGATTTTGTTTTGTATTGTTCTAATGATAGAATGTATCAATCTTAAGTAGAGCCCCTCAAACCACTATATTGGTTACTTGAAGAATCATAAATGTATAATAGTTATATATATATATATATTTGATTAAT
>KZ807803.1:100794-114550 GCA_000696205.2 Oncopeltus fasciatus
GCTTGCCTCAGTGGTGTAGTGGCCAGCATACTTGCCCGGAAAGCAGGAGACCCGGCTCCGAGTCCCGGCTGAGGTAGTAAGATTTTTTTATTCTAACTCCCTTGTATTTCTTGTATAAAATTTATGCAGGATTAGCTACCATAACTAAAGTCATTATTCATATTTTTAAGTTTCTCCCGGGCTTGTAGACTACTTGGTAACCTTCTTTCTTCAGATTTTGCCTAATTTAAGGCTACTTTGTCCTACAAAGGATATGACCCAGACATGGTGAATAAAATCTTAAGAAAAAATAAATAAAAAGTTTAATAAGACCTATTCACAGAGGCTACCAAACTGATAACCTAAATAAATATAATAAAGCGGGTGGTGCTCAATCACATGTGTAGGACAAAGTAGCCTTATATTCGGCAACATTCTGAAAAAAGAAGGTAGCCTATAAGCCTGGGAGAAGCTTAAAAATATGAATAATGACTTTAATATATTTTCAAGGCTAAAAGGTAAAGTAGAGATGAACAACAAAAGCATGGTATTTTCAATAAAGTGTGGATTTTGCTCTGCCAGGTTTGTAGGAAAAACTGGATGCCAACCAGAGTGAAGGAGCATCTTACTTATTATAAAGATTTTCTGAAAAATGTCTGAACCTATTTTGATATTAGGGGGTTATATCAGACAATTGGCAGCATTTTTGCATAGTACCTTTAATAACAGCTACAGTTAAATGTACAAAGGGAGAGTTTTTTGACCATAGATATTATTATTAGATGTATTTTTGTTGGGGTTTGGTCAAGGTAGAACCAAAAAATACAATTTAAAAATACACATTTTTTAATTTGTATTATTTGGATCTACCTTGACCGAACTCCAACAAAAAAACATCTAATAAACTACAGTTAAATATTTCTGTCAACCTGATTCCTATGGTATTTTGATGAATGAGTTGCAATAGCATAATTCAATTTTTATTTTTATTGAATTTGGTCTAAGGCAATTATATTTTTATGCAACAAAATTTAGTGTCCATATTTAAGGATTTTTTTTTTCTAAATATAGGGTCAATGTAGTCGTGGATTACCCTTAAACGAAGTATAAATATATATTATAATTATAATTTAAAAGCTATTATTAATTTGTGTAATTTCTTAATACTTTCTTAAAGGTTCTTCTTTAAATTATAATAGTAAAAATCAGTGAACAATAGTGAAAGTATTAAATAAAAATTTAGCAACAATTAATTATTGTAGTAGACATTGATTACATAGTTTAGTGTTTAAAAGTTCCTTTTTATATAAGTGACAAGAAACTCAAATGTTTTAATTTATCTTTACAATGAATATTTATAGATTTATAAATATACATCTCACATTTATGGGTTGGTTACTGTTTTCTATTGGACAATGTAAAGTTGTGATTGGCATAGAAACGTAGTTTACATTTTTGTTTAAATAATGATAATTATTGCGGTATTTAATCCCATTTTAAATTTTATACAAGAAATGCAAAGAGAGCCAGAAAAAAATCTTAGTTTTTTTCTGGCTCCCTTTGCATTTCTTGTTTTAAATTTTTTGGTTTTCATGTTTTTGTAATTAGGAAACAGTTTTCAGAAAATAAGAAGTGGAGAAAGTAATTTTACACTATTTGTAATGCATCTTATATTTATTGGAGTTGTGATAAATACTGATTATAATTAATAGAGAACTGTAATAAGTTAAGTACTCACAGTTCACAGTGAACCATTTGGGGGTTGTGAATTGATTATTTGCAGGAATTATGTTAAATCATTGTTAGATAAGTTATAATGGTACATATCTATGTGATAAAAAGTTGCTTACACAGAATTGATGAGCTTGAATATAAAGTTTAAATAAGATTACTGAGATATAATTAAATAAAACTTTATTAAATTCAATGGCAACGTGAAACATGAAAAACAACCTCTATTTTCTGAGAGAAAATTATGATTGATTTGTCAGTGAATACGAGTAAAAATATTTGTTAAAGCAATAATAACAAAAATGATGAGTATTCTACAAGGAGTAGGCCATAAAGATAGCTAACATTTTAAGCAAAAACCTTGGCTTATAAAATAAATATTTCTGATTCATGAGTATTTTATTATAAAACACCTGAAGACCATGTCCCAACAAAATCTCTTTAAGATACAAAAGATATATCATCAAGATCATAGATAGATTTTTGCATAGTAATTTTCATAATGTTCACTATAATTTTTTTTTTAATTGTTCTTAAATATTGATTTATGCTATTATCAGAATGCTTATATGCTTATATCAAAAATATTTTATCATCCTTATATCTATGCATAGAAGTGAGATTGACTATTTTTTAATACTGAAAATGTAATTTGTACTTATTTTTTTTTAAAAAGCTGGATGTCCACTAAATGAAAGGAAGTGCGATAATGGTGATTGTATTTCATCAAAGTTCTGGTGTGATATGCGCACAGATTGTATAGATGGATCTGATGAGAAAAACTGTCGTAAGTTTCAAAAATTTTATACTTTCTGTGGCTTGATTCTCAAAAGTCTCGTCGTCCTCTTTTCTTCTTTCAATTTTCAGCTCGTCCTAATTAGTGTTTTTTGATGTCACCTTGTTTATTCTGTGAATTAGTATAAAAATCCTATCTGTCAGTGATTTATTTATTGTAAAATATATAATTAAGTTACCTCTGTATTATAACTACTTTTTTTTTCAGTGTAATAACTATGAATTGATCACATTTCAATTTTCTTATTCAATGAATTATGATTAATTATATTATGGTTTTAGCTTAATCAAATGAAATAGCTCCACTTTCACTAAGTTCATCAAAGTAATTTTTAGTATTTGAAACAGTGGAGTAAATAATTAATCTTAATCTGAATAATGTTATTTATTTATTTATTTCTTTAAAAGCTGGATGTTCACTTAATGAAAGTATGTGTGATTGATGGTCAATATATTTCATAGAGTTCTGGTTCTTATGCACACAGATTGTATAGATGGATCCAATGAGAAAAACTGGCATCGTGTTTTCAACAATTTTATACTTTTTGTGGCTTGATTCTCAAAAGTCTCGATGTCCGCTTTTCTTCTTTCAATTTTCGGCTCGTTCTAATTAGTGTTTTTTTTATGTCACCTTGTTTATTCTATATGCTGTGAATTAGTATAAAAATCCTATCTGTCAGTGATTTATTTATTGTAAAATATATACCCCTGTATTATAACTACTTTTTCTTTTTCAGTGTAATAACTATGAATTGATCCCATTTCAATGTTCTTATTCAATGAAATATGATTAATTATTATTATAGTTTTAGCTTAATCAGATGAAATAGCTTCACTTTCACTTAGTCCATTAAAGTAATTTTTAGTATTTGAGACAATGGAGTAAATAATTAATCAATCTTAATCTGAATAATGTTATTTATTTATTTAAAAGCTGGATATTCATTTAATTAAATTATTTGTGATGATGGTCAATATATATCATCAAAATTCTATTGTGATATGCTCACAGATTATATAGAAAGATCTGATGAGAAAAACTGTCATCGTGTTTTTAAAAATTTTATACTATGTGGCTTGGTTTTCAAAAGTATTCTAATTGTTTATGTGAATTCTTCTAAAACATAATTAAATTGCCTTTGTACTATACTTAATTTTTTTTTATGTGTGATAACTATGAATTGATCTTATTTCATTTTTCTCATATCAATAAAATATGATTAATAATAATAATAATAGTTTTAGCTTAATCAAATGAAATAACTCCACTTTCACTTAGTTCATTAAAGTAATTTTTAGTGCTTGAAACAGTGAAGTAAATTATAATTCTACTTATAATGTAATTTTTATCTACTTTCTCTATAATTTCATTTAATGCAACCCATTCACTTTTTCTTCAATTTCTCTTTACTTGTCTTCCCCTACAATGTATTAAGTTTTACTACAAAATTCTAGGTATAGAAATAATTTTATTTTTGCAGTCAATTTTCTTCAAATTGTATTTTCCTTTGATAAAAAAAAAAAAATAAATAATAAAATAAAATACAATAAAGTATTGAATTTGTATAACAGGGTTCATCCAAAATACAAAATATGTATTTTATGATACACATTGTAGCATGTTTTCTTATCAATAATACCCATAATTAGTTGCTTTAATTTTATCTCACTATTATTTTTTCAAATTTATTAGCCCTTTCTCAATTTCAGAACACTTAGTTTATTTTATAAATATTAATTTTGTCGTGGTATATTATCCTACCTAAATTTTAAACAATGATGAGAGGGAATAGAATAAAAAAACTATCTGTCCCAGCCAGAGCTCAAACCTGAATTTCCTGCTTTCCGGGCACAAATGCTAACCATTTCCCGGTGTCTAATGGTTATGCCCGGAAAGCAGGAGATCTAGGTTTGAGCCCTGGCTGGCACAGATAGATTTTTATTCTATTCCCTTGCATTAATTGTTTTAGTTTATTTTATAACTTTCTTATTTTGATTAATTTTTAATTTCATGGGTTTTATTATCATAAATCATAAATTTTTATCACAATTTTAGGTAGTGTTTTTTTCATTGAAATTATGAAAATTGAATATTTTTACTGAAAAAAAATTTTATTAGACTTTTTTGCAGTGAAAATATGGGAGTACAAATTGCAGCCTTTTCAATTTGATTTAAATACTTTGGTCCTGTTCCTATTTTCAATTTTTCTTTATCACTTAAGACCAGCTGGTTTTATTACAATTAGTAAATGGCTTTTGTGATATTTTATACCAAGAAAATATCCCAAATTGGATATCGCCTTTTGGATATCGAAGTTATAAAAGTTATCATTTTGCTTCCTACAATAAAAAATCATCTGAAAATTGATAGCATACAAGTAAAGAGTAAATACTTTGTTGTTTATTATGTTTATAAAATAAAGTAGGCAATACTTTAAGCAATAGATAATGCTAAAAATTATAAATCATTTGCATAAAACAAAATTTATACAATTTTTTCTTAATTATTTTAATATAATTTAATTTAATTTCTCTCAATTATTTTAATTTTTTCCCTGGCTCTTTCCTACAAAAAACATAAATTAAGAAAAAAATTTTTAACTTTCACCTTATTGTGTAATGTCTTTAAATAATTAATGGAAGAATAGAATAAAGAATAATTTTAGAAATCACTGACAGTGATGTAATAAGTTTACCATAAATTGTTAACACTTTCATCGCCAATAGTCTTATTGTTGTAAAACTACTTTGACAGTATTCTAAACCAAAAAGGTTAAGGTTTTATACTCACAGAACACAGACAGTTAGTTCTTTCTTTCTGTACTTTTCTTTGTGTACTTTATTTCTGTATTTTTCTTTATGTTCTTTCTTTCTGTACTTTTCTTATTTATGTACTTTCTTTCAGTCATTGTTGTTTGTAATGACTCATGCAATTTAGTTGCGTGTTCATAGGAACATCCAGCCTTTATGCATGTCTGATTCAACTTCATTGAATGAAAGAATCAGGCAATCATAATAGTGTTCTGTACACACACAACTTCTCCAGTGTGCAGTGGTTCTATAATGAGCTCTTCCATGTGTTCCCCCAGGAGCCTTCGTAGTTGGACATAGATATATATTTTTTCACCAAATTCAGTGGTCAGTGTTATCATCCTTCATTGTAATAATTCAACATTTGTTTATATTACCATGGTTACTAAGAGTTGCTCATTTATCTTATTAGGAAAGTTGTTTTTGTTCAACTTTTGCCAGTTGGGGTGGAAGCTAGAAGTTATTATCAATCACAAAAATACAAAATTTCATTTTATTGCATTTAAGAACATTAATCCTATCTTTCAAGCCATGAAGTATGATGTCATATGTGCCACCAAAGCTCTCTCAGCCATGGCTCATTTTGCTTTCTCAGAAATTACTATTTCTGATGAAGCTTATTTTAAATTCCTGAGCTATTTATTTAAATCAAAATGAAGTTGAAAAAGATAAACTGACTGAAATAATATATTAAAGTAAAATTTTATATTATTTGAAATAAAAGATTTTCTAGCTCTTTAAAGTTTAAATAATTGTATTGCATTAATGCATAGTTCATAGTTTTGTACTAAGTTAACTTTTGTAATCGTAACCTGCTTTTATTTATGGTTTGGTTTGAAGCTTCAAGAACATTTTTTCTTAAATGAATAATGATTTCTACCTCAAGTGAATCCTTCTTCAATCATTTTTAAGTATATTTACTGAAGAAATATAGGAGGTTGTCCTAATGATCCAATTTTAGAAAATCTCTCTGTTTCTTCAGATTCTTAGGGCACCAGGAAAATTATGTAAAAAAATATGTTTCATTAGCATTTTTATGGTTATATGAACCCCTGAGGATATTCAATATGATATTATATTATTATAATATAATATCACATTGAATATATATTATATATAATTATACTCACAATATGAACAATTATATATAGCTTTACTTGCCTGGAGAGGCAGTTCCAGTTGAGAAAATCTGTGTAACAGTGAGAATACCATATCTTGAGACCCGGATGCCAAATAACCAAGGAATATTTCTTTTAATTTTGATTATGTTTATATTCCACAATATCGATTTGCTGGGAAAATTTATTTGAAACTGTGATAAAAATTGATCAATGTTTATTTATAATTCTCTGAACATTTTATTTATTGTATGTCCAATGATATACTTGCCAATAAACAAACAATTTTTAATTTAAAGACATCCTTAACTTATTAGATAATTGATTAATAAAGGAGGATTCATTATTCATTCATTTGTCAGAAAGAGTGTTCTGCATTTGTGCATGTTAATTTGTTTGTGCATGATCAACACCGCATGATTCAGCGTGCCCAAGCGATTGGTTTAGGTGCAAGAACTCTCATTGCATCGACAGCAGATATAGATGTGACGGTACAAACCATTGTAATGATGAAAGTGATGAACTTGGATGTCCCCTGCATGGTAAGATTTTAAGCACCCTTTTAGCTCTTTTTAAAAGACAAGAAAAGGTCTGAATTTTCTGCCTCATCTAGGAAGCTTAAATTAAATAATTTAAGAATGTCACTACAATATATATGCTGGACAGTTGACTTTGCTTGCTTACATAATAAATTATTTTTTATGTAAGGTTTAAAATGTTTATTGATAGCATTTCTCAACAGCTGTTTTAATACTTCACTTAATGGTATTTCTTGAAATATGTCACAAAAGTGTTGTTTTTTTTATTTTTTTATTTTTATTTTTATTTTTTTTTTATCAAGAGCATTCACATTATCTTGTTCTTTTCTTATCACATTTAATGAATAAATAGATAATGATATTATGATATAAATAATGTTTTTATTTACATTTTTGTTATTTCAAAAGAATATTGTTTCTACTGACATAATATGCTTTTTGCTTGCTTCAGTGCTTGTTTGTCTTGCTGTACTTGATTAAAATTTTAAATAAAATTCCCACTACCAAATGTATGGGAAATTAGTAATTAAGGTTCTGGACATTAAGATTTCTATGCATTTCCTCAATTTTTTAAGTTTACGATTAATATTTTGCATAAAGTTTCATTTCCTATTTCAAAAATATTTAAAAAATAATGTTACAATTTATTTAATTTATTTTTCAGGTTTAAACTTAATTTTTATTTGGCTAATACTTGCTTAAAAACTAATTTAATTAAAACTTGACTTCCCTTTCAAAGGTGGAGAAATTTTCAGATTCCTCTCTTCTGGAGTTGTTTAGATCTGCATTGATCTAATGTACATTTTATTGATGCTTACTATTCCTTGACTGTGATAAATGTTTCAACTTTAGGCTGTTGATGTCTAGTGATGCTACATTATTTAGCTTTTATTAATGAAAAATATGTATATAATAATACTATAAATATTAATATTAATATTTATTTNCACCTTCTGATCCACACCATTTTATAGTAGGAATACCCACTAAAAGAATAAAAATTAAAAAAAAAAATTTTTTTTGTGGTATTTAATCCCACATAAATTTTACTAATTTTTAGTTCAAGGGAACAGAATGTAACTGATAAGTTGTTAAATTTCCCGCACACTAGTGCGGGGAATTTAATAACTTATCAGACTGGTCCCGGTAGCATAATTGGTAAATGCACCGGCCCGGATAGCAGGAGATTCAGGTTCGAGTCCTGGCTGGGACAGTTAGATTTTTTATTCTGTTCCCTTGCAATAAAAATTATTAAAAATTTCATTTCTTATAAAATAAACTGTATGAAGTGGCTCTAGCATAGATCAATAGATTCATTTAGGTCTCCTAAGCTAGGCTCTGTTTGAGTCCTGCCCTGTATTTTGGGTCTTTCATTTACAAGAAAAAAACCTGTATAATGAAAGTATTTATGCTTCTTTTTGAAAGCCACCAATGGACCAATATTTTTTCATTTCACTATCAATGAACCAATTAGATTATATGATCCGCAATTGCTAAAAATGTTTATTAGTTTAAATATGGAAATTCTGCTCACTTGTTTTAAATTTTTTATCTAATGTCAAAAATCTTATTTAAGTAATTGAACTAATTTTTTTTAATTTTTTTTATTTTTATTAATATATGGAATTATAATAAAATGAGATCAGATTTTGTAGAGATAAAAGCATGGCTTAAGTATTTGTATTGCCGTGATATGTCTATTTCAAAAAAGTAAGAAATGAAATCCTGCTTTATAATTTTTAAGTTTCAATTTCAATAATAATTTTACTTTATGGTAATATTTTGGGTAGGAGGCAGTTTTTCTTCGTGAAGGCTGACTATATATACACAAAAATTTGTTATATTTCATGAAAATATCAAGTGTTAAATTTTAATAAATTAATCATCAGTTACTATTGATTAGTGATTTTAAGCAACTAGTGAACAAAAAAATGTAAAAATGCCTATCTTTAACCAGAATGATATTATGTAAGTGTTATGTAGAGATGCCTATAAGTAATGGCCAGAATGATATTATGTAAGTTAAATTAAATGAAACCACTAGCTTTGATAGGGTAAAAAAAAATTGAATATACTGTAAATACTAAGAAATGAATAAATATAGCCTTATATTTATTCATTCCTTAGTATTTACAGTATATTCAATTTTTTTTTTTTTTTTTTTTACCCTATCAAAGCTAGTGGTTTCATTTAATTTAACTTACATAATATCATTCTGGCCATTGCTTATTTTTTAAATAAATGAAGGATACCATTCAATATATTGATCAATGCAGTGAAAATACTGTTTTTCTCTTTTTTTTTAATTCTTTTTATGGCAAAAATATATTGGTAAAGTTTTAATTATATTTTTAAATTGTGCTTAAAGTAATTTTTTTGCTCTTTTGTTTTGTTCATCAAAATTCTAGCCTCAAATTTTCATGAAAAACAGATTATTTTTTTTTTTTTTTAAGAATTATGTTACAGTTATTAAATTATTTTAAAATATAATCTATGAATTTATTTGCTAAAAATAAAATAAAGACTTATGTAAGCTTATAGATAATAGTGTTTTGTAATAGTTGTTAAAAAATTAATACTTTTAACATTTGATGATCATAATTCTTATTGGTTTATTAATAGGAATATAACAATGCAAAAAATTGATTACATTAAATAAATAAAGAAGTTTGTCAATTATTTATTATATAAGCTTTTTATATTGCTATTTAAAGCAAATATAATCTTAAAAGACATTTAAGTCTTTGTGGATATTTTAAGGATGCAGAGAAGACCAGTTTACTTGTCATGATTCACATTGTATACATAAGAGCCAAGTCTGCAATGGCCGTCCTGACTGTTTAGACGGCAGTGATGAAAGAGATTGTCCAAGTAAGTTTCAGTATCTGATTTAATTTATCAGCTATTAAGTAGATGTTTAGTGAAGATATCCTTTAGTCAACACATCTTGAACTCAAAATTAATTTAAGTTGGTTAAAAGAATATTCATATTAAATATCTGTCGTTTTGGTTAATATTAGCAATTATTGTTGGCTTTTTTGTGTGTAATTTTTCACTGTATTGCTTTGGCTTGTGCTTTATTTTGAAAAGTGATATAAAATAGTTTTCAGCCCTTTTTTGTAAAGTTATAAATATTCATTCTGGGCTTTTGTCTTTTTAATTTGGAATCTATGAATAAAAGTCATAAGTTAATACTTTAAAAAAAAAGTCTTGTGCATAGGATGCACTTACAATATTCATATTTCCCTGAAGAATATTTAAGTAATTAATCTGCCCTTGGATAAAGTGCCTTTGCAGATTGATAGATTAAGAATAAATATCTATTTGAGTGGTTGCCAAAGTTGAACTTATGGAAAATTTTAAATTTTTTTCTTTAAATTTTATAGTCCCTTGATCCAAAAAAATATTTCCTGCAATTATTAGTATCATAATTATTGGCCCTAATTTACATTAAAAACTACAAGTTAATACAGGTGTTAATGTTGGCTCCATCGATAGTATCATTTTGAGTACAGCGCCTGCATTTGTGAAATTTTGAAAATCAGTCCAGTGATTTATTATTTTTGATCTGTCATAACTCTTACTAATATCTAATCTTCATTAAAAGGTTTGGTAAACCTAAGGTAAGGTTATTTTTTTAATGATTGCTTTATTTTCAACATGATTAATTACTTATAATATATTTGTTCAGTATACCTCAAATTTAAGTATACTACAATGTCAACGAAGCTAAAGAATTTTTTTAATGAAAGTGCTAATTATTTTATTTAAATTTTACTTTTATGATAGTATTTGATAGTTCCCACACATATTTCATTTATTTATTTATTTTCAGCCGAGTAAAAATAACTAATTTACGTTTGATGTTTGTTACTTTTTTCAGTAGTCAATTTTAGGGTTTTCATTTTTCATATTTTTGAAAAACTTAATTTTCTAATAGTGATAATTATTAGTGAGTTAAAATTTTTTAATAATTTATATCAAAAATTTTTAACTTTAAATTTTTCAGTTTTATTACTATTAATAATAAATATAATNATCAAATTAAAGATTTCAAAGGACTGTTTTAATCCTAATTAATATATACCCATACATAATAATCCCTTTAGAGCATTCTTTAAGCTTGTTAAATCCCATTCGACTTCTTCTAAAATAGCCTCAGTTTTGTTATTAGTTTCAAAGAAGGGAACATGTCCTGCAAAATTGTCGAAAAATAAGGCCATAAAAATAAGGCATTACTGGAAAAAAAATTTACAGCAGCTGATGTAACTAATGAAATTATTAAATATGAAGGGGAAGTTGTACTTGACCAGAGCACTGCAGAGAAAATTAAAATTAAGCAGTGGAGATACAATGTTGGAAAGGATGAAGGGCTCCAGGTGACCAATAATGGAAATAGATGAGGATCTGCAGGAACCTTTTGAGTCAAATTCATCCACAAGGACTTGCAAACTTTTCAGGGAGTGTGGTGTGTCAAAAATTACTATTAGCCACCATCCACTCTCCATGGGGAAGGTAAAAAGAGTAGTAGACTAGTCCCTCATGAACGTCTGGTTTCTATATGATAATATGAGATCTTATATTATTGGAAGATTAACAGTGGGTTTACTGCTGAAATCCGAATACCCATAAGCAATAGCTAGATCGTGGCCAAACTGCTTTTCCAATTGCTGCAAGGGGGTAATTTGGAAAAAATACATGATTTGCATTTTTAAAATTTTGAAGGTGTTACTAATCTTGAATTTGTTCCTGATGGATGCTCTGTAAATTCTGAACTCCACTGTGACTATAGTTGAAAATTTAATTTTAAAAGTTCAAAGTCTAATATAAAAGAGGTGATTAAAAAAAAAAAACTTTTATCAAATTCAAAATTTCAAAGGACTGTTTTTAGCATTATTAATACTTTTATTATATACCAGTATATGATAATCCCTTCAGAATATTCTTGTTAAATCCCATTGGACTTCTCCTAAAATAGCCTCAGTTTGGGTATTAGTTTCAAAGAAGAAACATGACAGTGTCCTACAAAATTTTTAATTTTTAAGACATTGCTGGAAAAAAATTTCACAGTGGCTGATGCAACTAGTGAAATTATTACATATGAAGGGGAAGTTGTACTTTACCAGCACATTGCAGTGGAAAATAAAAATCCTAAAAATTTAGCAGTGGAGATACAATGTTGGAAAGGAGGAAGGGCCCTGGGTGACCATTAATGGATGTAGATGAAGTACTGCAGGAAGCTTTTGAGTCAAATCCATCCAAAACTACTCGCAAACTTGACAGGGAGTGTGTTTTGTTGAAAAATACTTTTAGTTTACTCTCCATGGTGATGGTGAAAAAGAGCAGTAGCCTGGTCTCCACGAATCAGCAATAAGCTAAAAGGTTAGAAATTTGTGAAAAAATTTGTTGAAAAAACCTCCTGATAATAGATTTAAAGAAATTGTCCCAAATTTATAAAATGTGGATTTACTGGCAAAATCAGAATACTTGTATGTAATGGCTAGGTCGTGGTCAAACTGCCCAGTTGATGCAAAGGGGCAATTTGGAAAAAAATTTCATTCATGTTTTGGAATTTTGAAGGTATTATTCATCATGAATTTGTTCCTGATGGATGCTCTATAAATTCTGAACTCTGGAATGTGTGAACAACAGAAATGTGAAGTTGTCTTTGTTATAAAGCGTTATCCTGCTTTGATTAACTGAAAATGAGTTTTATAACAAGATAAAACTTGTCATCATATTTCCCCTTGAGCCAAAGAAAAACTTAAAGAACTTAATGGATTCAAACTCCTACTTCAACCACCATATGATCCAGACCTCACACCATGGGATTATTAATTGTTTGGATCAATTTCCCATTTTCTTCAAGGAAAAAATTAGTTCATTTTATGAAAGTTTGAAATTGCAATTCAAGAGTTTTTTCAGTGCTATAAGTGAAATTCCACACTGATACCATTATTACCAAAGTAATGGTATCAGTGTGGAACCGAGCAGTTGGCTAGCAGATGGCTAATGATGGTAGATAATAACGAACTGTACTTAGAGTATTAATTGTATTTTATATCAAAGATATAATAATATAAATATTTGGTTTAAAAACGGACAATTTTTTTTTACATCTTCCAAAAAAGGATTTCAAGCAGCATCGTTTGCAAGTTTAAATAAATTACTGTAAATTTTTTACTTTAGTCGAGAATTTACATCCAGCACTACTCAAACTAACATTTATACCTATCTCGATGCCCAATTTTAATCTGAAATAATATTGATCGTAGCCATGCAAGTTTTTATTACAGTACATGTAGGTTTTATTTAAAAATGAAGTAAAAATAGAATATGACGTAATTTTATTTAATTAGGTGATTTTCTATAATCCTCAGCTCTGAAATCTTCAGCACAGAGCAGTAAAATATTAGGCAATAATGAAGTAATCCTATTTAGGTAATTAAAACTTATATGAACATTTTGATTTGTCATTAATGTTACAAATGGGATTCAGTAGTATGAGTTTCTTATGTTATATGACAATTAGAATAATAACAGAATTTCCATTTTATTTTTGAAAAATAATCAATAAGCTATTTTTTTTAAATTTAATTTTTGTAATAAATATAATATAGTAATCAAAAAGAGAGTTTGTTGACCGTAGATATTATTCTAAGATGATTTTAGTTGGGGTTCGGTCGAGGTAGATCCAAAAAAACACAAATAAAAAAATGTATTTTTTTAATGAAGGATTATCTGCCAACGTTTCGGCTTACATTGTAAGCCATCTTCAGGGCT
>KZ807803.1:141963-157804 GCA_000696205.2 Oncopeltus fasciatus
TATATATATAACCACATCTAAGAGTGGCATATATTGATATTGATTTTGATGAAAAGTTGTATTTTTAGGTGTTATAATTTTTTCTCTCCAAAAAAATATTTGTCTATATCTTCATTTTATTTCTAAATTAAATAAGGATAAATATGCCATTGAAATGTTCCTTGACTTACGTGGGGCCTTCGACAATTCATGGTGGCCCAAGATACTGAGAGCCTTTAAGGATGCCATGATTCTAAGTGACATATTTCAACAAAGATACCCCTCAAGGGTCTATTCTGGGACCTAGAATGTGGAAAGCCCTGGCTAATGTACCACTAAAATTTTGGCAGAACTAAGCATACCTGCAATAGAATATGACAATGACCTCCAGTCCATGGCGAGGGGAAACTTGAGACTAGAGGTTTTTGTGCGGGCAAATATAATAGTCAGTGTGTTAATGAGGTGGGCCGAACCAATGAAGCTTTGACTCTCCATTAATATGAACAAAACAGTGGCCACTGTTCTAAAAGAAACCTTCGTCAAAAGGCATCCCCCAAAGTTTTGATCAGCCAGGAAACCCTGATGTTTGCTGACAAGGTCAATTACCTGGGGATCACAATAGGCAAAAACTTCATCATTGGTCCTCACCCAGAGTCAATAGACTCTTAAGTGTGTTGGTTCAGAGCATGGTCGCCCATATCCCGTGCAAAGGACTGGGTGAGACTACTGCAACTTCAAAGGTTGCTTCCAATAACCATCACACAGTCTTACAGGACAATATCCCATGAGGCAGTTTAGATAATAAGTGGGGTCTGCTACGGAACAATATAGAGCCAAGAGCGGTCTATCACCCTTCTTTAGGGTGGGGCTATCACAGCGGCGGTGGGGGTTTGTCCGGATATAAAATACCAAAAATCTCTTTAGAGAGACGGTACTGGCCTAGTGGAATACCAGATTGAGAACATGCACCAAAGGCACAACAATTAGGAATTTTTTGCATCTGTCACCAGTAGGATCATTGCAAAGTGCGTAGTTCAATAGCATTTGATTCTTTAGGGGTACAGATTATTCAATCATAGACTTCACTTCTTCAAGAGGAGCAATGAAGTCAGATATGCAGCAAAGAAATCAAAGAGATGGATCATATCTTTTTTTGATGCAACAAATATGCAGTGGTGAGTTTCCCTACAGAAGAAAATCTGTGACTACCAACCAGACCTAAATACGTAAGTGAAGAATCCGGCAAACTACAAAACTTTTCTGCAGAGGGCAACCTGGAAGATGAAACGAGGAAGTTTTTAAACATGGGGTAGGGTAAAGAGTGGAAATGTATGGTCAATGGCCCACAGACCGCAACTGATAATTAAATAAAACTGGTTTAAAAGCAATTATTTACCCCTGCCCCTCCCCCCACCCAAAAAAGAAAAGAAAAGAAAATGCAATACCCAAACATGAGTATATAAAATATTTTTTTGCAAAAAAAAAAAGTAATAATAAAAAATAGCTTCTTCTGAACCATGAATGGATAGCAACCTGTAGATAGACCCTCCCTTCATGGCCCTAAGTGGTTGAAAGGAAGGCTAAAGCCTATTAAAAATAAAAATTATTTTTATCATAGTTGAAAAAATACATTTTCAAATAGAAATCTTGTACATTATTGGCATATGCAAATCTCAGTTTGATTATTAAAACATATCACATTCAATTGTAATAAAAATATGATGTTCACGAAAATAAAATATACACTATATACACTAAGCAGAAAGTAAATTACTTAGAAGAAAAAAAATATCTTCATTTATTTTTATTTACTTATTGTATAATAAGTAATTCTCCACTTTCTCTCAAACTAGACTTGGTGAAGACTATATGCACTTCTCTTGAATATTAGCTATCAAACTGTTAGCACCCCTCTTATGGTCCTTGATTTGTATTCTTTCACTCTTCATTTGTACTTTCTATTTATTGTTCCAGAGAGAACACTCAGGAACATATTACTGTGAAGCAGTTGGTATTCCTCCTTCTACAACTGGAGCTCGAGTTGCAGCTCACCTCACTGTTGAACAATGTAAGTCCTTCGTATAAAATTTTATTTTTTATTTATATTTTTATTGGTGGAAATCATTATATATACTATTAACTGCTTAATATTGCCATAATGCAGCAAGGACTAAGCCTGTTCAAATTTTTAGTCCAACCCTTTCTAAGTATGGAGTGTTAACACAAATGGAACTAGAATTGTATGGAACAGGTAAAAAAATATATTTTAATTACTCTAAACAAGAAAATAGCTTTGAGTATCTAATATAACTATTTTAATTTTTTCCTTTTTACACTTCGGATGCCAATTTGGTAAGTGATTTTAAATGTCTTAGTTAATTGTTTTCATGACAGAATCAGAAAAATAATTTAATCACCTAAGTCTGCTCTGCTGTACAGACACAACACATAGTGGACATTACATAATTGTATTCCTTCAAACAATACAAGTCAAACATTGCTCATTTACAAAGACAAACAAGTATTTTTCACAAAATGTTTTAAAAAAAGGTTATCAAATATAGGTTTCAATGATCATTCTATAAATATTTTATATTATAAAGTTTTTTTTTAAACAATTTTTGGGAAGATAATTTAAGGCATTTATGTGAAATGTGCTTTTTATGTTTCATAACTTTCAAGTTTATTTATCTTTTATTTTACTTAATTTATGAAAAACAATTATAACATTTTTTTAGTTTATATAAATGGTTCAGTGAAAAAAAATTTGCTATCATGTTTATATCATTTTAATTTTCAATAGTGATTCTCCCACCTGGACTAAATGAATTAGCTTGTGGACCTGGAGAAGCCACTTGTTACAACCGACAGTGTATTTTGAAAAGTCAAGTTTGTGATGGGAGTTATGACTGCGGGGATGGAAGTGATGAATCAAGATGTCCAAATGCTCGTAAGTGCTAATAAAGACTATGCTCTTTATTTTTGGGGTTGTATTAATTTTAAATCTTATACAGTTAAACTTTAAAATTAAAATTATCTACAATTCAGTTAATTAATGTGTACATTGAGTTACTTATAAGTTAGCTTTTGTTTGAGTATTTATCATGATATCATCAACTATAATAATCTAAATGAATTTTTATGTATTAATTTCATGATGCTATTAAAGATTTATACCAACCGAAATTTAAAATTAATTATTATTTATTTTTCAATATTCATTATCATATTATAACTTTTTAGGTAAGCTATTTTACGAGTATAACTACTTACTGGTAGAATACAATATTCTTCTATCTTAGGGTATAGCTGTAAATGTAAATGTTTTACACACAGAACAGAATCATTAGGGAAATCCATAAACTTTGACTGCAAGCTTGGATTTTGAGTCCTTTAGCAATTATAAATTACTATAATTATAATACTAATATATCATTATAAGTTTTGAGTTAAGATATTTTTCATAGATTAAATATGAAATGTATTATTAAGATAAGAAATAAATTTAATATTCACACCTAAATTTGTTTTTAAAGAACTGTGTGAGCCAAATGAGTTCCGGTGTAACAACAAAAAATGTGTGTTGAAAACTTGGCGCTGTGACAAAGATGATGATTGTGGAGATAATTCTGATGAAATTGGCTGTGAAATAAGAAAACCTGGTATTTAGACTTTTTTTAAACTTATTTTATTTTTTTATTTCATTGTAAAAGATAATTTATTTGCATTTTCTATTTAACTATTAATTTTTCCAGGTTCTCAATGTTTTGAAACTGAATTTGAATGTAGGTCAAGAAATCAGTGCATACCACGATCATTTCAGTGTGATGGGACAAATGATTGCCAAGATGGCTCAGATGAAATTGGGTGCTGTAAGTAGTGCTACTTTAATTAAAGATTT
Organism: Oncopeltus fasciatus; assembly: GCA_000696205.2. Taxonomy (NCBI): domain Eukaryota; kingdom Metazoa; phylum Arthropoda; class Insecta; order Hemiptera; family Lygaeidae; genus Oncopeltus; species Oncopeltus fasciatus. Next base: position 145,844 of record KZ807803.1, read on the forward strand.
TTATATTTAAGCTATTGATTGTTAAATTAATTATCTCATACTTCTTGTGAAGATGTACTTCATTGCTTATTTTATAGAACTTTGATTTTTATTGCTTATTTTTTTATTTACATTTTAAAAGAAACTGTTGAACCAATTGCGAATAAATTATTATTGTAAAATTTCTATCATTGCGGAACTGATACCCAATTTCAAATAAGCTTGGTTCAACAACAGTAAGGTGTCAATTTTTTTTAAAACTTTTATTTATTTATTACATTCTGTTAAATATTTAAAAAAATTTTGTAATTTGGTTACAATAAAAAGTAAAAATTACATTCAATAACAATCACATGAGAAGAGAAGGTGACCAATGACACCTCTCTCAAATAGGTGTAAAATTAAGGAGTAAAATTAACAAAATGGTTGCACCTATCAATGCAAGTTAATAAAAAGTAAACATCCCACCAAATGGCTATCTAAATACATTTAGATATTCACGTAGGCTTCGATGGTCGTCAGATGTATTTACCGTTTCTTCTTCCGGGTTGGATATATATATACCACCTGGATTTAATTACAGCTCTCATTCTCTATTCAGCCCTGAAGAAGCCATCACATGATGTGCGAAAGCTCGGCAACTATCAACAACTTGACACGGTCCAACCCGGAAGAAGAAACNTGGACTGCCGACTTCCAATAGTGGTTTTCCAATATGGCCTTTAGCTACATTGCGAAACACCTACAATGTTTTTTAATTATATTTTGAAGTCTTTAATGCAATGTGGTACTTATTATAAAGTTTGGATGATTTTAGGGGACCTGTTGTTCACGTAGGCTTCGACGGTCGTCTCTATTTTTTATTCTCTATTCAGCCCTGAAGAAGCCATCACATGATGTGCGAAAGCTCGGCAACTATCAACAACTTGACACGGTCCAACCCGGAAGAAGAAACGGTAAATACATTTAGATAGATGAATGTACCTCATAATCTCCCCAAAGCTATCCATTTGAGCATAAAGGATTCAATCTCCTAACAACTATCTGTTAGGAGGTACAATTATTGAAGATCCATTGCAAAAAATAAATATATAATGAATGCATTGGGATTTTATTTTCTCTCTGTCCAATATTATACAAGTAATAGAAAGTTTTGAGTGACTGTGAGGTCCATACATCTATCTAAATGTATTTACATAGTCATTTGGCTAGGTTTTTACTTCTTAATGTTAAAGGAACTCCCTCTTCAGCTGTAGTCATTGGATCTTGTTGCCATCTGCTAGTTGATGGACAGGTCCAGTATACGTTTCTCAGTTGTCCGAGTAGTCATAGGAAAATCATTGTTTCATCTTTTAAAAGGTTGCTGACATTGGTGAGGTAATTGCCATATATCAAAGTAACCTGGCTTCAATTTGCATTGTATCAGTCTTTGTACCAAAAATTTTCATGAAGGCCTTCTCAGACCAATTCACTACCTGGTATAGACTTGTTAGGCTACATAAAATGTTATCATCATCAGCAAAGGCTACTGTGTCATCATGGCTACATATGAGCTTGTCATCAATTCCTTGTGCATAAAGAAATGTGCTGTACTGTCTGAATGGTGCTGGATGAAGTTGACTCATGCGAATATCTAGGTTTCCTACCAAATCTCCTAGTATTATTGTAAAACGAGTTTCTTCAAAAAACTGTTTGTTTAGAATCCATCTGTATAGCATATCCACTACACTGCTGTTGCTGTCCTCCTGAATTCCTACACATCCAAGAATTGCTTTAATGTCGATTCAGGAGTCACTGTTTAGTTGGACAATTAGAACTGTCTTTATAGTACTATACCAGCTTAAATACATCCATATGATTGTGGATGATATACTGTTGGCTCTGCATTATGGCATGCTAAGAGTTTTTGACTGATATTTAAAAGCCCCTTATCATTGGTGATTCATGCGGGAATCCATGAAATTTAAAGATAAAATAATAGTAGCACTGTTCTCTTCAGTGGATGAGCTTCAAGCCACCCTATAAAGATTGTTTATTTAAATAATAAACATATAAAGATTGATTATATTTAAATAATGCCTCTTGCCTGAGTCCATGAAGTACCATGGTAGAGAGTCAATAATTTACACGTTTAAATATTCAAATCTGCTGGAAAGAGGAAATTGTCCGATTTTTCAAAAGGTGTAATTCTGTACCACTAAACATTTTAATTATGGCATACCAGATATGCTTGGGGCCAATTTTCAATGGAATAGTTAATAATGTGCCTAATGTGTGATGAGTCTTCATGGACTATAGTTCATTAATATTATTATTATTATTATTATTATTATTATTATTATTATTATTACTTCATGAACTCCATAGTACAATATTCTTCTGGTAGAATACAATATTCTTCTATCTTAGGGTATAGCTGTAAATGTAAATGTTTTACACACAGAACAGAATCATTAGGGAAATCCATAAACTTTGACTGCAAGCTTGGATTTTGAGTCCTTTAGCAATCAATTTGTCTTTGTTCTTTGTTGCCAAATAAATAAAAATTATAAAGAAAAAGTCAACCTCACAAAAACCAAAGAATGAAAAATACTACAGTCTAAATTGGCCTCATTATACCAGCTAAAACAAATTTATCTATTAATGGTGGAAATCAGCTATTTATTCAAAGGATTTATAATTTAAAAAAAGAAAAATATTAAATTTGTGAATTTATTCATTATAATGTGTTGGGAAATAATTAAAAAGGAGTAAAGGGCAGAAAGTAACTTTCTAAAAATTTTCTTATTTTAAAATAATAGTAAAAAAATATTTTTTTAAAATATATTTAAATAGATTTTTTTATTACTAAAGAAAAAAAATTATTGGATAATCAGTATATCTCTTTATGTTACAGATCCTATGAAAATTATAAAAATCCCTCCACCAGAAATTAAAATTATAGAAGGAAGTACTTTGGTCTTGACTTGTGTTGCTGAAGGTATTCCAACACCTGAAATCTCATGGAGAAAAGATTGGAGGCATGTCCCATCTAAGTGTACCCAATCTAGCATTAGTGGTACTGGTACTCTTACTTGCCCTAATTTTCAGGTACATTATTTCTATTGCTTAAATATTGAATTGTCTTGGGTTTTTGTCTTATATCTAATACTTATAACAATATTCTCAATGAAATTTTTTATTATCACAGTTTCCTATATAGAATTTGTTTTGTGATATAATTATCCCTTGTAAAATAATTATTAAATAAATGATATTTTCAAAGTTATTAAATCAAAAATTTTACCATTTCCATAGTGAACAAATCAGAATGATTTTAACTTAAATCTGTTAAAGTAACTTAAAATTTATTATTAAAATTTATTTTCCTCAAATGTATGAAAACTATTGATTTTCTATATTTTTAATTATCATTAGGAGTCGAATCAGCAAATCATATTTATGCACTCTGCAACAAGATTGTATTTTCTAAATTCTTCCATATATTTTGGATTATAAGGTTATTATTGGGTGGAAATTTTGTGAATTAAAATAAATTGAACTTCTCAGAGCAATAATTTATCAAAATGTTTGATATTACTATAACAGGTCATGGTAAAAGTATGAAATATGTGCAACTCCCTAAGAAATAGATTCATATGCCTTTCTATTTATGATAATTTCACAGAATTAATATAAAATGGATGTGTTAATATAGAATGGAAATAATAATAAAGAATCTAAGATCCGAATTATTTATTTATTTAAAAAATAAATAAATAATTCCCATCTTAGTATTTATTACCTATCTATTAAATTTTTTTTATCTTTCAATTCAGTGAACATTACAAATGTCCATCTTTCATCAGGAAATTCTGACTCATTTATTAATTGAATTTTGTTTTTTGAAGTGGGATGATAGTGGTGCTTATACTTGTGAAGCTGTGAATTCCTTGACTTATGTCATAAGTTCTCGGGATACAATAGTCACCATCGAAACTCGTGATACTTGTCGACCAGGAACATTTAATGATCATGCTAGTTCACCAGCAGATTGCATACCTTGTTTCTGTTTTGGACAAGCCAGAGAGTGTACAAGTTCTAATCTCTATATTTATCAGGTATGAATTTAAATAAAATTCAGAGTTGTCTTTTTACATAATTATTATTTTTAAATATTTCTTATTTGTTATATATAAAACAAAATAGAGAAAATAATTAGTTATTTTTGTTATGCTCTCTAAAAATACTATTTATTGATCGTCGAGTGGGTTTATCCTCATTCAGGAAGATACATACTTTCTTTGCTCTTTCTTATCACAAATATGAAATAAGCAAATGATTACTCCACTTGCTAAGATGGGAAGACAAAAGAAGTATTTATATGCGTGATTATTATTATCAGTTACTAAAAATGTAATATAATTATAAATCAAGCATTCATTGATTTAAATTCATGAAAAAATAAATATCCAATCTGTTCTAAATAATTTTTAACTTGTCCTCAATTCTTTAAGATGAAATAATATGTATTGAAAAATTATTAATTTATTTTTTGCCTACTTAAGAATAGTAAAGGAATTTATGATACTTAATCAGCAGATTTTGTCTACTTTAAAGTATTGGCTTGACTCTTTATGCTTAATTAAAATTAAATGTAAGTTTCATGCAAAAATAACGTATTTCTGCCCATGGGCAAAATAGATGTGCCAAAAAATTAATTAGATATTATTTTATTTATTGATGCCTTTTTGGCTGACAATGTATGCCATCATCCAGGTTGTAAACAATCACAAAATGTAAAATACAACTAAGTCTATAAAATGTAAAATTAAAATTAGAATGCTGTAAATTTGAATGGTTTGTATGTGTGTGTAAGATAAAAGAAAATTAAGAGGAACAATTAAAAATAATATGGGAACCGAATCCTATATATATATATATGTTGTTTATGCAGCAATTTTCTTTTCAATTATTTGAAAAATATTGGAACAGGATGCAGAAATTTTATCTTTGTCCTGTCTATTATTGGTTTAGGTGGGATTTATATTAATATACTCACATTCAGAAATCAGCATTTTATTAAAGGAAGACTCAGAAGGTAGTATTGGCTCAAAGTATATTTCAATGTTCCTCTTAATTTTCTTTTATCTTACACACACATACAAACCATTCAAATTTACAGCATTCTAATTTTAATTTTACATTTTATAGACTTAGTTGTATTTTACATTTTGTGATTGTTTACAACCTGGATGATGGCATACATTGTCAGCCAAAAAGGCATCNATATATTTGTGTGTGTATATACATACATACATATGTATATATGTATGTATATACATACATACATATTCAGATGTAATAGCTGTCAATTGTACTGACTTTTACATACATATCATACCTTTATAGTTTTTTTATTATTTATTTTATAGGCTTAATTAGCTTACTAGTTAGTTAGAACATTATGTCTTTATGTATTCTTTAAATTTTATTTCTCATTTTTCAGCTTCCTCCTCCTACTGAATTCAAGCTAATTAATGTTGTCATTAGTCCAAGTAAAATAACTGTTAAACATGGTGAGATACCTTATACATCACCTCAGTCCTCAGGTAGAACAAATGATGGGTTTTCAGTAAGTATTTTTTTTTTTGTTGTTGATGTGTAATTATGTAAATAATAATGCTCATAAGTTAAAATAAAACCTTTTTTTTTTCAAAATATATTTTCCATTCATTTAATATTTCACATGGTTCTTTAGGTTCAATCCAACCCACAGGCTTTTGACTTTGTATATGCTTATTATGCACTTCCTGAAAGATATCTTGGAGAAAAACTTGGTTCATATGGAGGCTCTATAACATTTACTATTCAAGCAGATCTCAGTAGAGGTCAACCAACAGTAATTCCTGACATCATTGTACTGGTAAGTTTGAAATTAAGCTGATAGAAGTAAGAAAAATATTTTAATTGTGATATTCTTTTTAATTTTTTTTTTTTTTTTTTTTTTTTTTGTATTGCAACATCAAAATTACAAGTACTATTATCTCAATCTCTCTCTTCCTCTCTTCCACCTGTTGTATTTCTGCTACTAGTTTTATTTTTTTTTTTTTTTTCTTTAGGAATAGATTTTTTTCTTTTAATATACACATGTTATAAGTTGCTTGATAATTTTTTCAGGGGAATAATATACCATTAATATATAAATACCCAGGAAGAATAGTAAGTAATGTACCTACAAAGATATCAGCTCAATTTTCTGATGATGGGAACTGGTTAAAAATGACTGAAAAAGGAGCAGTAAGGGCTACTCGCAGTGATATCATGATGGCTCTTGCTAATGTTAATTATATTCTTCTGAGGTACATAATTTTTTATATTAAGTTTTTAAGGGTTAATTATTTCAATATTGATTACAAAAATTTCTCAATATTTGGAATGACTTGGCTTAAAAAATTTTTCATTTTAGTTTATGTTTTTCAGGACACAATTTACAGATGGGCAAGGAGTATCATCTCAGCTAAGTGGAATAACGATGGATTCTGCTCAGTACCACAATGCTGGTCTAGGAAAAGCAGTACTCGTTGAGAAGTGTTCCTGTGCTGATGGATATACTGGCTTCTCATGCGAGGTATTCTTTAATTACTCCATTCTTGATTAAAAGAATAAGGCTAATTAGAATTCTCTTCATTGTGGAACATCATCTTGAGCATGATATTATCTAAGATATAAATCACATTCTTTGGATTAGGAGAGAGGGTGGTTTGATTCCTAATCTAACATTATTATTGTTAAATATTAATTTAGTTGTGGTTTATTATCCCACATAAATTTTAAACTATTAATGAGAGGGAATAGAATAAAAAAATCTGTCTGTCACAGCCAGGAAACGAATCATGCTTTCCGGGCTAGTATGATTCCATTACACCACTAGATAACTTATTAAATTTCCAACTCACTAGCGAGAGCCTAACCCACGAGAAAGACGAATACATCGTCTTATGCTCGAATCTATCTGTTCCAGCAGGAAACGGTCCTGGCTGGGACAGATAGATTTTTTTATTCTTTTCCCTCTCATTAATAGTTTATTATTGTTGTTATTATTTTCAAAGCCTTATCTGTCATTTTAACAGACATTTCAAAAATAAAATTGTCCTCTAGGTATGAACTAAGCTTACTACAATGAACTCTGGTCATTTCATTTAGGAATGGGTAAAAAGTCAACAATTAAAAAAGAAGAGACTATTTATTAATTCATTCTTAATTATAAGTTAATAATAAATTTATGTATTCATTGCTTGGAGTTGTAACACTGGCCGTTCTCTCTCCCATGGTATTGTAATTCACAGCCAATAGAACAACATAGTTAGCAAATTAAAAAAATAGTTTATTTTACAAAATGTAATAAGTAAATAAGTATTTGAAATAATTTCTTAATTAATTAATTTCTCAATTAATTTCTGGACATTTAAAAAAGTTGTAATAAATAAATAAGTTATAAATTATAAATACCCAAAGACCAAATTCGGTAATTTGCTTTTCATTGCAAGTTATTGAAATTATTCATTTTTGGTTGAAATCGGATGTGGCAGTAGGGGGATTTAGTAGGAGACCAAAATTTATAATCATAATATCTTCATTTTTATTTGAGTTATGAAAAACTTCATAGAAAATAATAGGTGCAAAATGCAATTTTTTAACGCTGATGTTCTAAAACATTTTTAATAAAATATTGAGAATGAAATTTACAAATGTAGGTAAGTTGGGAAAATATTCCTCACTCTTCCTCCCTGGCCAGTCTAGAGCAAACTTAAGTGGTTATATATTTTAATTTCCTCTTTTACTTTTATTTATATTCTTTAATGATATATGGGAAATCTTAGATTAAGCAGAATCTGTGTGAAATACTTTTTTTGTATTACATTTTTACAAACAATTCATATTCAAAAAGTTATTTAAGAATTTAATAATAAAGATTAGTGGTTCCTCCATCCGTTAAATTTTCATAAATTTATTTTATGAAACTTAAAAGCAGAAGAATTTTAATAAGTTAGCCATAGTCACATTCCTGATGAATTGAACATGAGTTATGATACCTGTGTTTTCAAATAAATTGTCATCTAAACTGTGGCGTCGGCTGGGACCATTCCGAAAATTTAGTTTCCTCATCATTACATTTAGCTTAAATTATCTATCAATTGAAAAAAAAAAAATCCTGGTCTTGTGAAATATTTTAAACCCCTACATTTTTTACTTGTATAATTACCACAGTCAGAGCCAATAGTCACTAGCTTATTTACGGTTATTTTTTTGTAGTTTTGGACCTTGAGCAGTAGAATTAAGCATCTAATGGCTCATAGTCTACTTAGCCAGTAGCATTTAGTAGGCTAGTTTTGATAGTTCTTGTCTCCAAAAATGATTCCTGGTGAATAATCAATTAATTATTTTATTACATGATACCTGTTTAATGAACGTGAAAAAAATGTGCTGTTTCTCAGTAATGGCATATGGTCAACCTCAATTCTCTACACCTGTATCATAAAGAATCAGCGAGTTACAATTACTTTATACCTACAAAAATAATTTGGTATTTGCTATTAAATCAATGCCCCAACCCACACTTCTTACACCCTGCCCTAATTCTCACACTCCCAAAACTTAGTAATTTATGTCCTCCTTGTTAAAACAAAAAAATCTGTCATGTAGGAACTCCCCAAAAGTTTGTATTTCTCATAAGGAGTAGCTGAAGGGATTTATTCAAGTCTCGCAATCCTGGTGCAGCAGGTTTAAATCCCACCCCTGGCATGCTGTTCTTGATAAATAGAAGCTTGTGTTGAGCCAAGGATGTTTAGAACAGAATGGCTACCTATAGAGAACCCCTCCATCCATGGCCCTAAGTGGTTGAAAGGGAGAATAACACTTCATTAAAAAACAAATAAAATCCTAGTTAAGTCAATGAGTAAGAATTTAGGGATAAGTTAGCTTATGACAATTTTTTCATCTGCATCGCTTTAAATGCTAAGTATTTGTAGTTAATTGAAATAGTAAAATTTTACTTTCGAATGATAATTTATTACAGAAATGTGATACTGCTCGCAATTTTACAAGAGTTTCAACTTCGCCATGGCTTGGTGATTGTAAGGTAAGGTTACTTTATTTATTTTTTACATTTTATCTGCTAATTAATTCTTGTTGCTTCAAATGGTATCTATAAATGGGATTTAATTATGTTCTTTATTCTTATGATTTACTTCACCGAGGTCAATCTTTATCCTGTCAAACATTTTTCTTATTTAATTTTAAAGTAGAATATATACTAAATGCTGGTATTGAGCTTTTCATCAGGAATAGGTAAAAATTTTAACCTCTAAACAAATTATGAATTTATACATGTTGATTTCTAATTCTTAAATTTGTAGTACACTTTTACTCTACCTTGATGTTTTTATAATTATCCTCTATTTTTAATCAATTTCCATTAATAAGGTACAGATCCCATATGATCATGAAAATTGGCGTACGAAACTTATCAATTTACTAAAATGTCCAATTTTAGTAAATTTAAGTTTTAGATACCAACGTCTGAATTTTGAAAACTTATATTTTTAGATGACCAGTTTAATTTTGCTGCTCATGAATTGGTTTCAGTATTTCAAGCATTGATATTTCAACCAGTTTTAATCTAATTTGATTTAAGTACAGCCACATTCAAGAAAGATATTAAAAATTATATATCATGTCATTATAATATGATACCAATAGTTTGAGAGACTTCATTATTGTTAGAGAAACAAAAAAATTTGTAGAACTTAAATTTCATGATATCATCAATCATTTCTATTACATGGCATTTTTATTTTATAAAATGGATATTTAAGAAACTTTTTCAAGAATGTAATTTTGAACTTTTAGCTAGTGGCAGTAAGCTGCATTCTTTACTAAAATGTTTATGTTCACAAACTTTAATGCAGATAAAGTTACCTATTTTATACCATAATTTGAAAACATCACCATTTTAAGTAATACTGCATTAGAGAAGAAAATTCTTGATCTCCTATATCAGTGGTGTTTGGGGTTTACAAGCCTTATCTAGTAGATTGTAGCGCTCATCAACACACCAACTGACTCACCTCTTCTTATCTGTGAATCAGCTGTCAGATAAGTCAGAAAAATCTTCAGCTTTTATCTCCAATCCAGCTGATGGAAATCATGTTACAGACAGCCTACCATTCATATCACCACCCCTGTATAAAGAACTATTGACACATGTACGGAGAACCAAGTCAAGAAGTGGTCTGCATTCGATTTATTCATCTAGATTCTATATGCACCAACTTAACAAGTCCAACCCTCAATAGTACCATTCTAGCTGTCAGGATCCCAACTCATAAGATATAATGAACTCTAACAGATAGTTATAAAGTAATTAATAATTGATTCAGATATGCCCCAATCCGGTTAACTGAGCACAAATATAGTAACTATTTTTATACACCTATCATTTTTTTTTGGTGCCAATTTGTCTTCTCAACCTCTCATCTTTTAATATTTCTCAAATAAGTCTAGAATCTTATGTATTTTGTTGTTGTTTTTTCACTAATTTTTAAATTTTTGTCCTTTAATAACAAGCAACAGCTTTCTTCTGAATATTATTATTTAATAAGGTTTAACCTTTTTTTTTAATACTTATGATTTATGAACAATACAATTTTAAAGACATCTATTATTAAAATGAATTAGTAAACAAATAAAACACTCTTAATTTTCTCTTTTCTCTCATTTTCTTGTCAAAAGTTGGTAATTTTAAAAATCTTTAAAACAGATAATTAGAATAATACTGAAAACCATTGGTGAAAATTGAATGATCACCTGTTATTGGAAATGCTCATAATAGTTTAATTTAATGTTAATTGAAAAAATGTATTATACACAGAAAATTTAATTCAGAAATTAGCATTTTAGAAGCAAAACTAATTATAAGTGATTTCATGTTTATTAACTATTAATACTACGATGAGGTATGTGAGGTGCAAAGTTCGCATCTATTTACTCTGCAGATTTCTGCTCTAACAGAAGACTAAGGCAAGGAGATGATTTGGCATGTTTCTGTACAACTTGGTTTTGGAAAAGGTTGTTAGTGAAGAGGGCATCCAGAATAATAGCTCTATATTTAACAGATCTATCTAGTTGCTCGGTTATGCGGATGACCTAAACATTGTGGCTCGATCATGTGCAGTGCTTACTGATGCTTTCTTAAAGCTATAGAAAGTTGCTGCACATATGGGGCTGGCTATTAATGAGAATAAAACAAATTGCATGTATACTGGAAGTGGCAAACCCCAGGAAAGACAAGTGGTTATAGGAGTTTGTATCTTTGAGAGAGTGGAGGAGTTGGATCCCAGGTCACAGCCACAAATAATGTAACTGTTGAAATCAAGCATCGGATCACTCGAATCCAATCGATGCTATTTCGGTCTGCTGAAACAGTTTAGGAGCAAACTCATAAGTAGGAAGACAAAGGCCCACTTTTACAAAACACTAATAAGGCCTGTTCTAACATATGCTTCCCAACTATGGATCCTAACCAGTGAGGACAGGAAAGATCTCTTAATCCTCAAGAGGAAGATCTTACGCAGGACTTATGGGCCAGTAAGAGATATGAGAGGTTGGAGTAGAAGAAAGAGCAGGGAGCTTTGTTAGCTTCCCAATAACATTTATTAGGCTGTGATGCCTTAAGTAGGCAGGCCATATTGCACAGATGAGAAATTCATCGCCCAAGAAGAGTTGGACGGCTCAAACTTGGTTGGATGAATGGTGTTACACAGAATGCACGAGATCTGCTTGGAGTCAAAAATTGAAGAGCACTAGCACAAGAAGGTGGTGAACTCTTGCCATATTCTTTTATTGCTCTTTAATCACTAAGGTGTGAGGTCTAGGGAAGTAATCATAAGTAAAACAGGAGGACACATATAAATATATATGCCCTAAGTGGTTGAAAGGGAG
>KZ807803.1:164643-195413 GCA_000696205.2 Oncopeltus fasciatus
CTCTCTCTCTCTCTCTCTCTCTCCCTCTCTCTCTCTCTCTCTCTCTCTCTCTCTCTCTCTCTCTCTCCCTCTCTCTCTCTCCCTCTCTCTCCCTCTCTCTCTCTCTCCCGCTCTCTCTCTCTCTCTTTCTCTCTGCGAGGTTGGTGTCCTCCTTGTGTCTCCCTTTAGTCTGGTACTGCGATTCGGTCAACATAGACGTTAACAGCACAGAGGTCATTTGGATCTAGAAGGAAGTGAATGCGGCCATTCATGGTATGCAATGGGATGAACATATTACTCCAAAACTTTTGGGGCTGAGATGGCTCAAAACAGAGGACTACAGGAGGTTGAATCTATTATGCTTAGCAAAAAACGTTTTAGACACCAGATTGCCGAGAGACCTCTAGGACAATTTCTCATGGTTTAGGAGAGCCAGGCATGCCGGAATGCTCCAGTTACCTACCTGTAGAACGGACATATTCAGGAGTGCATTGCCATGAAAAGGCCTGCTTGAAATATTTTTTGGCAACCAACTAGGCAAGCACATAATAGTAGTATTTATTTTGTAGTGATTATTGGGATTTGTTGGGTGGGAATATAATTTTTATAATTATTTAAAATATAAGTATGTATTCATATATTGATATATACATAAAATCTTCATTTATTGTTCATTTATAAATATTAGTATTGTTTTTTTTATATATATTCTGTATTTAATTTTGTTACTTTAATTTATTTTTGTTTGTTTTTTTGCTTGGAAATGGATTAGGATTAAAATTTGTAAATTATAAGTAGCCTGAAATTGTCAGGAAGAAAGGATGTACATCATATGACAATAAAGAACTAATCTAATCTAATCTCTCCCTCCCTCCCCCGCTCTCTCTCTCTCTCTCTCTCTCTCTCTCTCTCTCTCTGGTCAGAAGATTCCCTTATCTCTGGATTGCCGGGATACCTCTTGGACAGCTGGTCATGGCGAGGAGTGAAAGACAAGCCAGACTCTTCAATCTGCAGGGAGTGAAGTATCTTCCTCCTTCCAAAGGGCTTTTTTTTATTTGTGTCCTAGCCACCGACCAGTGCAACTTTAAAGTATATTATTAATACTTTAATTTGTTTTAGCATTATGTTGTATTACTCGTGTGTTATTGTTATATATTTCTAAGGTTGTGATATTAACATTTATTACATTCTCATCGACTGATTGCTTCTACCTGTGTTTATCTTTGCGCGCTGCACGAGCACCTTTGAGTGGGATCGTGAATGTGTGTTGAGGGGGGGGGTGGAGGTCCGACTGCGCTCTTATAAACACGTACACACATTCTGGTCTTATAGAGCCCGAATCCTGAATGTTGTTTCAATTGTCCCCACAAAAAAGCCAATTGGAGCATTTAGGCCGGGCTGCCAGAGCCCCTTCCGCCTCACATGTTATTTAATGTACGCTTGCCTAGATCCAAGCCGTTTTCTTCACGTCCCACGACTTTCCTCACACGGTTGAAATTGTAGTATTGCTTGTTACAAATTTTCAATTTCATCCCAAATAAAAAGAGCAACAAAAAAAATTCTTAAATAACTCATTTTTAAAGGGTTAAATGCTTTAGGGTCGGCGAAGAGATAAGCAATATTTCCCATAATGTGTGGATTAAGGAAAAGCTTAATTCTATTTTTATACCTCTTTTCAGTGTGAAATTTTGAAATTCGGTATTTAATAATAATTATTCCCCTAAATACATTTTGCGATATGTAGATCATAATTTTTGGTTACTAAAGGAATGAGGTAAATACTTTAAAGAGCTATTCTACTACTACTATCAACACTAAGGTTTGAGGGAAAAAGGAAGTTTAGCAATTTTAAAATGACGAACAGTACGTTAAATTCATNCTTCAGGGCTGTAGAAATACAATGTCATGAGAATACAATAATAATTGAAATTAATATAATAGAGAATTGCAATAATATAATGTGATATCAAGAGTATGAATGTAGAAAGCTAAGTAAGAAAATTTAAAAGATTTTGAAAAACAATTTGAAAAAGAACCAATTTGAAAAAAACATGCAAACAAACAGCTTATTGACAAGAAAAAAAATATTGAAAGACATTAAAGCAGTAATTTGCCACACCTACCTATCATGAAGATGAGAGAGGACGTCCTGTCCCTAAGTTCACTTTTCCATGACTGAGGTATAAATTTTCCTTTTACACCCGTGGGAGGTAGAAAAGTGGGGGAAGGAGGTAAGAGGCGGAAGGTACAAAGGGAAAGCGGCCTGTTGCAAGAGAGGGCAATAAAAAGGACAAAGGAAAAAAGGAAGGGTATTATTGGGAATAAGTGACTTAATAAGTGAACTGGGAAAAATGTTTGACAGGTTTATTGAGAAGGAGGGCTGTTGGTTTTTAGAATGTTAAAAATGTTAGAATAAGTTGAGGAAATTTGTTCTATGTCCGTTCTGTCGTTAACTGGATAGTGTTGTAAGTTGATGTGAACGGTTTCAGACAAACAGACAAAAGACGTTTGTGTTGATAGGGTTCAGTGGAAAGAATGGTTAAGCTCTCAAAGTCAAATGTGTGTTCTTCATGAAAAACATGTTTATTGAGGGCAGTTTTTATTAGTTTATTCTTTATGTCATTTTTATGGTTATTAATTCTGCGGGAAATAGGGTTTTTTTTTTTTGTCCAATGTAAGAACCTTGGCAATTCGGTGTGGAACAGGGAATTTTATAGACGACATTAGTTCTGTTAGGAAGGGGTTGGGGTCTTTGAGGATGGTGTAAATAGATTTTAATTTGTTGTTGTATTCTCATGACATTGTATTTCTACAGCCCTGAAGATGGCTTACAATGTAAGCCAAAACCTTGGCAGATAATCCTTTATTAAAAAATACATATTCTTAAATTTGTGTTTTTGGATCTACCTTGACCGGACCTCAACTAAAATCATCTAAGAACAAAGATATTTATTTATTTATATTTTATGTTTCAGGCCAATGTTGTTGGACCAAAATGCACTGACTGCAAACCTAACACATTCCACCTTTCTCCCTTTGTACAGCATGGTTGCATTAGTTGTTTCTGCATGGGAATTACTAATGTCTGTACAAGCTCAAGACTCTTTAGGGATCAGGTTAGTATTCACTATCTTCTTTATCTTCTACCATGAACTATAACTAGTGTGGAGGTATCTCAATCCAACACTACTGAGCCTCACAATGTTTGCTGTGTTGCCTCAGCTGTTGGATAGTTTTCCTCCGATTCCCAGGGTACATTCTTTTCATAAAATACATTCTTCCAATTTTGATTTGGGATCAATCTTGACCGAACCCATCAAATTCTTTACTAATAATCTCCACGTGCAAAGATATCACTCTTCGCCAACTCTTTTTTTTCCTGCTGTGTTAGCCTCCCTTGCAAACACTTAGGGTCATTGGAGGGTCTACAGGTTGCCATCCCATTTAAAACACCCATGGCTCAGGACAAGCTTATATTTAAAAATAAAAGTTTAACCTGGGCGGGTTATGAAGAATTCTATAGACACAAATTGTTTTTATAAAGAAGATTGTTCCTGTGCCTCTTTCCACAGGATCAAGTAACACTTTTCATGGTTCCTAAATCTCATGTACTCAAAAAACACAGTGTTCAACTCTAGAAGTTCATACTTGAGTTGTTGCTTCTCTAGTGTGGTTTTTACCACAAGCTTTCAGCTCCTTTCTAATCCTTTAATTCTTATGTGTTCTCTTCTAATTCTTCCTGCAACCATAAGGTATTATTTCATTTAATTATTTTGCTTCATATCTGGATAAATCAGTATTTTGTTCTTGGGGACATTTAAGGTCATTCCTTTTCAGTAAGGGTTCTCCTGTAAATCTTACTGTAGTTTTTATTTTTAACACAAACAGGAGCAATATCATTTGTATACAAGAGAAAATGACTCAGTGAAGAGTTTCATCTTCTTCTTTCACTTCCTGGTGACTTACCAGGCAAATTTTATGAATACATCTATAAATTAGTAAATAATATAAACTGGAAGTATCCCCTTGCATGACATATTTAGCAATGGGACATGAAGCCTTACTACTCCTATTAAATTTGTTGATACTGGTTTTATGGCAGAAGTGAGTTTTCTTGGAACTTATGAAGCTAAATCAGCATTTCTTATTTCTTATGGTGAAATTAAAAGAAAAACTGTCTTTAAGTCAAGGAATGCTGGGTATCGTTTTTTTAATATATTTTGAAGGACAAATATATGATCTTGGACTTGCCTCTCTCATTTTACTTTTGTTTTTTAGGCCATGGAAAAGAAACTAATTGGCCTATAATTTGCAAACTCTGACTTCCTTTTTCATGGATTGGAATAATAACATTGTATTCCCAATCTTTTTCAGGATTGTTTAGTTATTCCATGCAGTCTGAAAAAGCCATTAAAATTGTTTAATGAGTTCAAATTTGCCGTACTTTAAAAGCTTTTGAGGCAATTTTGTCCCTTTTAGTTACCTGTTTGCCTTTGTTTCCTTCACAGCCAGTTCATTGTCCTCTTTGCAAATGGTTCCTTTAAGGAATAGAGAGTCTGTTTCCCACACTCTCTCTCTTTAATTCCTTCTGTATTAGTAAAGAGATCTTTGAAGTTCCTATACCATTCTTCAATGTTTTACATGGTTCTGTCAGTAGTTTGCAATTATGGCTTTGAGGTTTGTCCCTTCTCTGAGAATTTTGTAAATTGTCATTAGCAAATTCTTCAGTCACTTAGACATTTTGAAGTTCACAAATTTAAGAATTTTTATATACCCTGAGTATCATTTCAATAATTTTATATTTGAATGTACTTTTATTCATGATTTCTAATAATTTGAATTCATTGTATATTGAATGCTTCGGTAACTAATTTAATGCCTTACTCTTATATTGAATTATAATTGTGATTCTTTCTTATTTTACTTTTGACATATTGCGCATTAATGTATGTAGTCTGATATATCAGATATATCTTTTAACATACCAGACCAATAATAGTCCCCTATAATATATTGTCTCTATTGTAAGTCTTTCTTCTATAGTAGTTACAATAACGTCTCTGCAGGAGTTGTAATTTCAAGTTTTAATTCTAATTATTAATACATATTTTTTAAATTGTATTGCATTATAGGTTAAGCATAGCATTTGACTCTTCTTTTAATATACCTGGGTGTTTACTTTAAATCCCCTATGTAGATCGCAATTTTAGATCAAGAGGTTTCTACTTTCTACATAAGTTGTTATTTTGAAATGGTGGCTGTAAACCAAGTGTTGAATATATTTTATTCAATATTTTTGATCTAATTGTTTTTATGCTCCTCTTTCTAAAATTTATTTAGTTCAACATTTAAAATTTTGTCATCGTTAGACTGCAGGAGCTCCCTTGAGAATATAGTTTCTAGACCTGTTTTCCTGTACAGAATTTGGAAGCAAAAGGTAAAGAAAAATTTCATAATTTTAGAAAAGTTTTTCTTCTGCTGTTGTTATTGGAAATTAACTTGAACGCATTTCGCTTAATTGATTTTTATTCTCCATTTTCCACACCATTTTTAATGCATTCAAGATTACCTTGTAGGTTTTTAGAAGCAGTTTTAGGATCCGGATGGGGAGATTGGATAGCCTTATCATCTGAAAATAGAACTAAGAAGGTACTTGTATGGGTAGTAAAGATTTAAGAGGATGGGTAGTGGGCGTAATAATCTAAGGGTTGATCGCCCCTAAACCCGATCCTACCTACTCAAGCAATAGTTATACTGAAGGGCGTAATAATCTAAGGGTTGATCGCCCCTAAACCCGATCCTACCTACCTACCTACCTTGGATGGGTAGTCATGTCAGCAGTGTACAGGATGAATAGAATAGGCCCAAGCACACTACCTTGAGGAACTTCCACTCCCACTTGGTAGAAATTGGAGAAATTTAATTCTTGCCGAACCCTAAAGAAATGATTGGATAAGTAAGACTTAAGGATAAGGTAAGTGTTACTAGGAATCATGGATTTCAGTTTAAACAGAAGACCACTGTGCCAGGCTATATCAAATGCTTGAGAAACATCCAAAAAAGCTCCTGGGCAGTACTCTTTGCGCTCAAGGGATGAGGAATGTAGTCTACAATGCGAAACACTTGCTGGACAGTAGAATGCTTATGTCGGAAGCCAAACTGTTGATTTGGGAGGATATTGAAGGGTTCAATAGAAGACATCATTTGTTTTAACTGATGCTTTATTTTAAACTTTAGAAAGTGTAGGAAGGAGACTTATAGGATGATAGGATGAAGGACCACAATAGGGAGGTTTTCCAGGTTTGGCAAATAGTATTTATTTATATTATAGTATAATATTTCCAAATAAGTGGGAAGTGGGTAGTTCGGAGTATACAATTATAGATGTAAATCTGGAATAAAATTGCCTTCTTGAGAAGATTACGGAGAATTTGACCAGTGATTAAATCATATCCAGCAAGAAGATTAAATCATAGCAGAAAAAAGATTATATACATGACCAAGGAAGGTGTTACTGCCTTGAGTGGCAATTGTGGTGAGGAAGGGCTAATTGTGGTGAGGTTTTGGGACATTACCTCATTAAATAGAGCACGGCCACGAGAGTTGGTTGTTCTCGATCTTCATTGCAAGTGTTTCGTATTGTAGTCTCTACTGACTAGGAAACGGGGACCAAGGTTCATGAGGCAAGTAATAAATTATGGTGTAGTAATTGGCTTATTTGAAGGACAATACTCTGCTGAAAGTTTAATAGGAGAAGTGAACATAGAAATAGACACTGTAGTTGATTGAAGGAACTCTGTAGGAGTGGAGGGTAAAATATGATGGGCATGGGATTTCTTAATATGAAGTGCAGTTCCACCATGAGCTTGCCCCTTAGGATGACCTGCCTTATAAGTGTGGTAGCCAGTAATTTTTAGAATACTTTGTTTAGTTAATCATGTTTCTGTCAGTAATACTAAATCTATGTTTTTGTTATTAAGTACCACTTTGAGTTCATCAGTATGTGTCTAAATGCAGTTAACATTCCAGAGGAAGATAGAAAAGGAATTCTTGGATTAGGGATTCATGATGTGGATGTTGGTAGGGTCATTTTGTTGACCAACGTGGTCAGAAGATATATGAATAGAATGATGAGTTTCAGTATTTTTTTTTTTTTTTTCAATTTCTAGCAAAGCTCTTTATATGCATTTATAAGAATGGAAGAAATTAATATATTATTAAAAAGGATTTATAGCATATTTTAATATTAATTTATTTCATGGTTTGGCTGTTTTAACAGAAAATATTATTATTCCTTAGGTTCTTCATTTTTACATCATCACTCCATAAAATTATGTGTGCCTTAAAACTTTTATAATTATCCAATAATTATTATAATAAAAATTCTTTTAAAAACAGATTGTTGCTGTTTTTACTCGGGACAATCAAGACTTTAAACTGGCTCCAGAAGATGAAATACAAAATTATGTTCCAGTTCAAGTTGATCAAAGTTCATTAGGATACAGTAGTTTTCAACCTAAGGTAACAAGCAAAATTTTCATTTTAACCATTATAAAAATTTTTATAACCATCACAATAAAACAAAGGATTCCTCTCTTGTTCTAAAGATTGTCATAAGTAGTAAAATTTAAGCTTTTAACAATTTTTGTGATTCAATAAGTCAAGGTCTCTGCTAATAAAATCACATTTGTCTATATTAAACCTTCACTCAATATTTTTTCTAGGCTGTTTTCAGTGTTCAGTACTTTTCAAAATGGTTGTTTATTGTGTACTACCATTTATGGATGGTGTGTATGTGTATGAGTGTTTATGTATTTGTTTGTACATATGATCATATATGTGTTTGTATGATGTATGTGTATGGTGCAATGTCACATTGGGGATATCCTCTGTGATTCTATAAGCTATATTATATTTTATAATTTTTTTTTAATCAGGTCAAGATTTTATTGTCAAGTTTATAGGTCTTATAACTTTCCTATGATGAGTAAGATCAAGTGTATATGTAATGTTAAAGTGTATTAATTATGGCTAGTTTTCTTATACTAGTGATAGCTAATTACTGTATTTTATTTTTTACTTTTTTTGTTGTTTTTTTGCGGGGCGGGGAGCCTTACAATGTATAAGAAAGTGCTGCCTTTTAGCAGGGCTGATTAAAATATGTAGTGAATAATAAGGAAACTACTCTAATAAAACTCAAGATTGCTGAATCCCCTTTATAAGGGACACAAAGCCCTCCCTCAGTCTTAGCCATATCTCAAAGACTTCTGAATTGAAATAGGCCAAGGTGCATTGTGATTATAATGGGGAAGAGCACAGCCACAGAAAGTCTGGACTGGACCCCTGTGAAAGCATGATGAAATACTACTTCTAAGAGGGAAGAGATATGTATTTTACTTATAAAAGGGAAGGCTCACTGTCTCTTGACTTCTGGGCATGGTTTACCTTCGAGGTGTGGCTATTAAATAAGAAGACTGATGCTCCTACAGAATAACTACGCATGTGCCAATTCCGAATGACCGACAGCTGTGCAGCGTAAAGCCTTTTCTTTCGATTACAGCACCTCTCCTGTTCACCTAGAAATCAGTCTGGCTGTAGCATTCGCTTATGTAATAGGTATTTGTTTTGTTTAGCCAAAAACATGGTTAGTGTAATAGAAGAGCAATGAAATGCCATGAAATTTCACATGAAATTAGGTAAAACCCTTACTGATACTTATTGTTTATTACAAGATGTTTATGGCGATAAATTTTTATCATGTGTGCAAGTTTTTAAGAGGTTCAAGGGTTTCCAAGATGGCCGAGAAGACATTGGAGGTGATAACCGCCCGGGTCGCTCTTCCATGTCCAAAATGGATGAAAATATAAAAAATGTCAGTCATCTGGTTTGATTTGGCCGTCAATTTAATGGTTGTTTATTTATTTATTAATTTAAAAGTCATGAGATTGCTGAAACAGTTGGAATTGACAAAGAATGCATGAGGCAAATTTTACATAACAATCTGAACACGCAAAAAGTGCGTGTGGAATTGGTGCCTAAAATTCTCACAATCGAACTAAAAGAAGCTCATAAAAAAACAAAAAAAACAAGACTTCAAACACTGTTTTGAACATGAGAAATTCACATGGAGTGCTGTAAGAATAGAGGAGGGATGTATATTGAAGGTGATAAAAACTAAATATGTTTATACATATGCTCCTATGTTTATACATATGTTTATACATATAAATTTATATTTAAAATAAAGTATTTTACAGCAATATTCTCGTTATTTAACAGCTATACCTTATAATGGTGTGATGATGAACAAGCTGATAAATATTTTGTATATTTGTACCGCTATGAATAGCTTTATTTCCTCGAGAGAAATCTTATAAAAAAATATTTATTTAGTGATAAAATTTATTTAAAATCTCTATTATTATAAATCATTTTGATTATGTTTTACTCTCTGTATAAGCTGGCTGGAAATTATACAATATTTGCACACAAAAAAAAATTGAGGGAAAATGAGCTTTTCTCCTCATATTTCAATTTCTAATAAATACTAGAATTATTATCAAATATTATTATGTTTGATTAATGTGCTCCTTAAAATTTTAATTGATTCTTGAGAGAGGTCTCAATTTTATTAAGATTTTTCTTACTTTCTTATTTACAATTCTGAATTTCAATTGAAATGTTTTTTTTTGTTTTTTTTTACCTTATCTAGGTTTATTACTGGATTCTTCCTAAGCAATTCCTAGGTAACCAATTGCCCTCTTATGGAGGATATCTGACTTATCAACTAAGATATGTACCCACCCCAGGGGGGCTCAGCTCAAGAAATAATGCTGCAGATGTAAAGCTTTTCAGTGTAAGTTTAGTCATAAGATTTAGATCTTCATTTTATATTCTGACATATATGTAAAATAGAAGCTCAATGTGTAATGGATAAATAACATATAAAGTCTGTCAATCTACTAACTCAGTTCAGAAGTGAAAAAAAAAATTTCAAATTTGCCAAAAATCATTATTTACTTTTTTTTTTAATAAATTTTATGTAGAACACCAAAGAAAAACAATTTTTTAAATAAGATTATAATTTTCAAGTGTATTACTGTTTTCCACTACACATTTTCAATCTATTTTTTAATGAGTTGAGTTTATGACTTTTTTTTTCTTTTTTTTTAGGTTTTAATTTATTTATTTAATTTTTCAGAGATCCAGAATAAATTTATATTATTTTAGAAATGAGACTGTTGAACCTGACAGAGATCAGACTATAACTGTTCCACTATTAGAACAGTATTGGCAGCGAGAGGATGGTGGTATTACAGATCGAGAACATTTACTGATGGCACTTGCAGATCTTGATGCTATTCTAATTAAAGCAACTTATACAACTACAACTCAGTTTGCTAAGTGAGTAAAACTTTGTCGACAGAAATTTTATCAAACCTAAGTTTTGTTGTTCTGGTGCTGAGTATTTCTTGTTCATCATTAAGTGCATTAACCTCAATTTCCTACTGAACTGGGTTTTATATATATATATATNTATGCGTGTGTGTGTTTGTGTATATATATCTACATATATATATATAGAGCAATCAAGAACAGGTTGGATAGAGAGTGCAGTGCACACACAAAAAGAAAATATCACAAGGAGCAAAATCTGAGTGTGTGTGAGAGCCCATGCGAAATCTGCAAGGCTGTAAACATTTATTAGAAAAATACCCTATTTTATTCAACCAAAACCAAGAAAGGTAATTAGTTTAAGGGTTGAAAGAAAAATTACTTCCTTTCTGAAAGTTTTAAAAAATAAATATTATTTTTTCATTATAAGAAAGAGCATGTAGATCAGTCTGAAGTCTAGGGATTGCAGATCTGTAAAATATTATTTATTATAAATTTCACAAAAAAAATTATAATTATTGAAATGAAATTTAAATTCATTTTCTTGAGGGAGGTAAGTGAGAAAAAGAGCACTAAAAGATCCGAAAAAGAAATGTCATTCTCGCCAACTTTTATAATATCTTAAAATGGAGAGTTTTTTTTACCGTAGATTTTACAACATTGAGGAAAATTTTAGTAGTGGTTGAAATCACAATAATAACTGATTACTTGGTGTGCATTTTGTTGGTTAATAAAGAAAGCAAGATTCGAGAAATAAAATAAGATTTAATACTCATAAAAATAAGCTCAGTACATTCTCATCTCATGACTCAGTCTAACTCAAGTACAATATACATGTTGGCGGTAAACATACATGTCATGATGCCTTCTATATTATTCAGTAAATTAGAATTACAATATCAACACCCCCTCCCACATTTCTAAATTTTACAACACAATTTAAGTGAAACAAAAAAAAAACATTAGAAGATCAGTCCGATATTTTCAAATTAATTTTGTGCTTCAAAACTAAGGACTTAGTTAAGATATTGGCAATATTTTTATCATAAACAATATACTCTAAGCAAACATTTTTAAAAATATTTTTTCTATTAAATGGTGCCTAACAATTATAATGCACAAATGTTGTCCCAAAATAGTTTAGTATGTCCACTCACTACACTATGATGGCTTTCGGATATCAAATTCCTGATCCAAAGGACCTCTTGAAGAGTTCATGAAATACTCATAGACTCTGCCTCACAACTTGACAAGCAAATAATTGCAACACATTGGGTTAAAAACAATAGCTAGTGACAGTTTCTTTCATTGATTTTATTCCCCCCATAAGCATCCCAATGCATGTCCAAATTATCTACTACATCTCAAGAAATGTCAATTTATAATCTACTGTACCTTTGATGTAATTCAGTAATCGCTTCATGGCATTCTAATGCACTCTCCTATAGCTATTTTACCTGCTGAGAAGATGAACTACAAAGGTGATGTCCGGTCAGGAAATTAGTGATAGGTAAAACAAGCTATCTATTACTTCTTGTTAATGAATGTTCTCCCATTTATCTTCCTCTCCTCTCTCATACTCAGTAAATTCTAGTCCAGGTTCTAAGGGGTCGTTTTTGGCTTAACATTATTCATAGTGAATTTTTTAAAGGATTTTCTCTGCATATGACTTTTGGGAAATACTGATTTTCCTGTTGACACTGTCTCGAATAATTTCCATTCAAAGGCCTCTCTTGATTGCTCCTAAGTCTTTCATCTCAGAGTCCTCCTTTAATTTTTCTTCAATTTGGGTGGTCAAAATTTGTTCGTTATAGAATAATATAAAATTGTCCACTTATCTATGTCTGCAATCTTGCTATTACAAGAGGAAATTTATTATTTCTAATAAATCCCTTTAAACAAATAGATCTGCTTTCCATTGTAGAAACCAATGTCTATTAGTTTACCATGCAGATTTTTGTTCCAACAATGTGCACCCTGACTCCATAGATAGATTTTTGAGCCTTTATACTTTTCCTTTTTCTGTCTTTTCAAGGAACTAAGTTGGTAATATTACATAAATTCCCTCCTCTAATTGCCATATAAGTAGGCTGTGGTGGCATCTATATATATATATATATTAGCATTTGCAAATTAGCATTTGCTAATTAAAGTATAAAAAAACAAAAAGATAATGGACTGTAACGCAAACTGGTACAAGTAAATGGCAGAACAAGTCGGAAAAATAATTTTAAATCCACTTACCACAATTTTTAGCATTCCTTGAATCAAAATGTTCTTGTCACTCATGGATGCTTTTTCCTGATGGATTGGAAACACATTATGAAATCTGGACCAACATTCACCTCAGAAACTTTTAAGATGTTGTTTACTGAATATGCCAGTTTACATGCCACGATACTAGCATATCATCCCAATTCAAAAAAAAGGTTGCCCAGTTTCCGAATCTATTGTATTGTATCACCTCTCATACCATTCGTCCACCACTTATGCTTTAATAGAGATTGAAAATTTGTATCCATTATTTTTTTAAAGTCTTAATCAGGATGTATGGTGTGTCATTCAAAGTACTACCTGTCAAGCAGCCTGTGCATGAGACTTCATTTAGGTTTAGATGTACTCTTTTATGGCATCTAATTAACCTATCTATCAAGGCCCATTGAACTTGAAACAGGTGACGTATCAGATATCAAGTCCTCACCTAGTACCTTTAGAGATTAACTCTCATAATAGTATCTCTATAGAGATAGAAGTGCTCCAGTGCAGGTGGATGGCAACTTAAACAGTTGAAGGAATCTTTCTTTATAATTGAAAAATGACAAGTGTAAATAATCTTAATTTAGCCCCATACAATGTTTTTATGTATTCACATTTATGTATTAATTTCTACCCCCCTTCTTTGCAAAAAAATAATAAATTAAAAATAATACATTTCTTTGTTTTCATTCTATGTGATACTTAATGGGTTTATTTAGGCTTTCAATGACCATACATTTGTTTTTGTTTTTTTAGTCTACAACATGTTTATCTTGATACTGCAGCAAATCAAAGAAATGGCCCAAAGCGAGCTCTTGAAGTGGAAGAGTGTAGTTGCCCAGAAGGTTATAAAGGTTTGTCATGTGAGAGTTGCACCTCTGGTTATTACAGATCAGATGAAGGAACTTACCTTGGAATTTGTGAAAAATGTGATTGCAATGGAAGGTCAGAAGACTGTCACCCTGAAACAGGAGAGTGCTTTGTAAGTTTTTTTAATTGAGACAACTAATATATATAGTAATAAAATTGCTAACATATTACAAATAATTAGGTAATTTCCCTCATTATTATCCCCATTATTTTTGCTCTAGGAACCAATTATTAAAAGAAAAATTGAAGACTGATAAAGCAAATGGGCAAGAAAATTTTGTCAGTTAGTTGGTTATTATTCACGCTTACCTGATGAAGACTCATAATATATAGTATATTACTATATTTTCTTCGATATACATAAAAAGTTAAGAATAGGTAGCAATATACTATATGAGGGTACAGTAATCAGTAAAAAGATAGAACTTGGGTTTATTTTTTTTCTTCAAGTATTAGCTTCCCTTTCAACAACTAGGTTCATGGAGAGAGGGGCTATCTACTGATTGCCAACTCATTCTAAACATCCATGGCTCAAGACAAGCTTTTATTTATCAATAAAAGCTTGTCCAGAGAGGGATTTTAACCAGCAGCGCCTGGATTGTGAGACCCAAAAAGATCCTATGGTCTACCCTGGCACCCCAAAAGAACTTGGGTTATAAACATTGCTAAGCTTCTGAACTTCCTTTTTAAAATATTATTTTTTTAAGTATATTTAAAAAGACTATATTGGTCTGTATGTGTATTTGTGAAAAATTTAATTTATCTAAAAAATATGTGAGAAATAAAAAATAGTTGTGCTAAACAGTTTTATTTACAAGTGCCTAGTTTTGTTTTAGTAGATTATGAATTTTCAAGATTTAAAGTTAATTAATGCCCCTGCACTAAACATAGCATTTAATTTTCTTCATTTAATTTTTTTTAGAATTGCCGAGATGGTTGGAGTGGGTCTCATTGCGAATACTGCTCTCCAGGTTACAGAGAAGAAGGAGGACGTTGTGTTGGAGGAGAATGTCTATGTGATAAGCGTGGTTCTCGAACACAGGAGTGTTCTGGAGGAAGGTGTGATTGCAAGGTACATTACCTATAAATATTAAAGCAACAAAATACATTCCAAGTTAAGTTGAATAGTTACGAATGTAATGATAAAATTTGAGTCAAGGCACAAACTTATAGAAAAATGAACATACGCACACACACATACACATCTAAACTTTATGATTAGAGTCATATAAAAATTAATTTTTATTAGAGTCTGATTAAAAATTAATTTGAATCATACAGGGAGCTAGAAAAATAACTATCTTCCTCAGCCGGGAAAGTAGAAAGTTTTTTTTTCTAGCTCCCTGTACGATTCAAATTAATAATGGATTACATTACCACAATTATCATCCTGATTAGTCTGATTTCTCACGCACTTCATTTGTTGGACATCAGAGTCACACTTATCAAGAAATGGAGAAGTTAAAAAGAAGCATCCTAATATAGTGGATGAAGCCAGAGCTGCTGCAGGAATAACTTAATGAGCAAAGCAATAGGACGATATCCATCCACAAAGGATATCCCAAAGTATACTATGAAAAATTCTGGAATCTAAGAAAGAAAATTATCAGATAGAAGTGCATATAGTAAAAGAATTCTTTTATTTCCATTTTTAAAGATTTAAAAATTTTTTTTTTTTTTTAAGGAGGGCCATTTTGTACTAGTGTGATATCAATTGAGCTCCAGAGAGAAAGTCATTTACATAAATCCGTCTTCACCCATAACTGAGTTGTAGCAGGTTTTTGTTATTATTTAAATAGTAATTCAATTAATTATAACTGACTTCACCGAATGAAGAACAGAAGCCAAACATTAAGTGATTTTCCTTTAAATAAATAAACTTTAAGTGGAAAATATCGTTCTTTTTGCCATAAAATGGATTCCAAATCTTGTCCTGAGAATTCATCCACACTTGGCAAGGTATTTTACATATGTCTTAGATCAATACATAAATAGATTCCTAAATAAAAAATTAGGGTCTAGAGTTTGGGAGAAGATTGTAATACATCATTTAAAGAAAGTTCCAAAAAGGACTATGATTTGGATTAGAAGACTAAATCCAGTTTTCACTATGAAATGTATAGGAATGTTAAGAACAATAAAAATGGAGACCGTTTGGCCTTGATTTGATTTATGTAATCCTTCACAAACTGTATTTAATTTAAATTGATGGTCCGACTAAAAGGAATAGAAATGAGAAAAGTCTCTGAGAATTGGCCTCATTCAACTGCAAGAACAATACAACCACCGTCCTGCTACCAATAAGTAACGATAAGCTTTGTCCAACAACTTTAAGTATATTAAAATTGCTCTAACAGCCAAGTCATTACACCTATTGATCTCACACTTGTGCTATTTTTAATCACATTAGATTTTTTGTTCTTTAGTTGTTTTCCCTCTTATTCTCTTATGGATGAAAAAGAATCCTGAGTTGTGGATAACCTACAAGAGTCAGTCATTCTTCAACAACAATGTGATGTTCAACTAAACAGAACTGTCGTCCTAACCTGCCAAGGGAAGTAAAGAAATTGGTTTACTGTTGAATGGTTGTAGGTTTATCGGGTGGGCAATGAACTGATGAAATGGAAAAGTAAAACAGTAAAATTTTCTGGGATATGAAAACAGCTTTTAGGAAGTCAGTGGAGTAGGGAGAGATTTGAAAGTGCATCAAAAAGTTTTAACTAGGAAGAGTTCTTCTGTCTCTGTATTCTGCCCTTTAAGCCTATTAACTTTTTACATATAGTTATACAGAGTGCAAACATTCTTAGTATTCCAGAAGAGGAAGGGATCATTTTTAAGCACTGATGCTTATGAAGATGGCTGGAGCCAGGCAAAAGATAGGCAGGAGTTCATTGTTCTGAAGGTGCGATAGGTTTGCAGACAAAATATCCAGAGGGAGTTAACAGCCAGGTAACTTATGAGAAAGGAGCTTAATTAATTTTTCCAGGGTATTTTATGGCCTTTAGTAATAAAGATAAACAATAAATAAATAATAATAAAGATAAACAACACTACCTTTGTCATTAGCTGGATGGTGTTGTTGAGGGAGTGTGCATGTAGCAGGTATACCAGAGGAAAATTCTTATAGTTTTGTCATTGGGACCTAAATCTACATAGAAAAGAGGGATTGTCTTAAAATCACCCAATTCTTTATCATGGCCATCCAGTTGGGGTGCAAAGACATCTATTGTCTAAGCTATCTGCCACACTCGAAATCTGGAACCTTTATGTTCTTCTTTGATGCCATCTGTGAGGGTTATTTAGTGCAGGTTCCTTGACTAAAGGCTAGTAAGAGCTCAGAGTCAGACTTACCAAGCCATAATTCAAATTAAGTGAGGATACAGAGGTGATGAGCTCTGGTGCCTGCTAGGAGCGTCTGGGCGGTGGCTGCTTTTGCAGAGATTCAGAAGGGCTTCTCTCTGGGTGTGATCATTTCTTCAATATCTGTGGTACTATTTGGTGGATTTCATTACTTATAGATTTGGTCAACCTAAATATATATATAATGTTTTCCTGAATATGAAGCTTTATATATAAGGTATATTTATATGAGTCTGTATATATATATATAACCACCTTGTTAATGTACAATGCCAAATGTGCAAATATCNTATATACATTTTTTATATAAATGGTTTTTAATTTCTAGTCCAGAGCCCAAAATGCAACTAAGTATTTATCCATGCCTAACTGAGGGAATAGATAAAACCCTATACCTCTTTTGTAGATAGGGCTGACCTATTACCTGGATAACGATATCTGTACTGTATAAAACTACACACTAATTCTTATCGTTCTGCATAGTCTGTCAATGAAAATAAAATACTGAATATAAATCACTTGATCACAGTTTTAACATTATTTGTGGTAAACTTCAATTAAATGTGTTAACAATTGCTAGTATAAAACTAAAAAAACAATACAGACATAATCTACACACTTCATTAGACAGAGCCAAATTCATGAATAAAATGCATCTTTGTGTGTGCTTGCGCATGTACATATAGTTTTAGATTATAATTATCAAACAATTTTATTTAAAATTTATCTTTTGCAGATTAATGTAGAAGGACCTTACTGTGATCGTTGCAAAGAAGGAACAGTCCACTTGTCAGCAGAAAACATTCTTGGGTGCTCAAATTGCTACTGTTCTGATGTATCCAAGATTTGTCATTCATCAAACCTATACTACCAGCCATTCCCAATGCAAATTCTTGATACTGTTTCTCCTCATGGGTTTATTTTAACTGACAGAAAAGGAAATCTAAAAAAACGAGATAATTTTATACTTAATCCAGCCAGAAATGAAATTGGGTATAGTATTAATATGGACCAAGATGAATATTTCTGGTCATTACCTCCCAAATTTACAGGTGAAAAATTGACATCTTATGGAGGAAATCTTACTTTCACAAGAAAATTTGTTTTTGCTAGATATGCTTACATTGACTCTGACTATGATGTAATATTAAATGGTAATTCAAAATCAGTGTATTGGCAAAATTTTGATTATCCCCAAAGCAATATTACTGATCTCATAGACAATGTTGTTGTACCTTTAATCGAAGGAAAGTGGCGTCTTTTGGATCCAAGAACTGGACATGCACTAGCAACAAAAACTGATTTGATGGAAGTAAGTTTACTGAATCACTAGGTAATTTAAGTTTCATTTTGGTTGATTTTTAAAAATTGTGATTCATGCTGTTTTTAACAATTTAAAGAGATAGACAAAAATATTATTCCTTCCCTTTTAGTATATATCAGTATATTTAGTAGCTTTTTAGACTTTAAACAGGCAATTAATTGTTTTCTGTTTCTATTAGATTTTTTTGGTTAAAACAAATTTTATGCCCAAAGTAATTTGTGAAGAAAATATAAGGTATTTATCTGAAAATGTTTACTTGGTTAGAAATGTATTACATGGTTTATAATTGAATGTATAACCAACAAATTTTTTTCTTAAAATATTATTTTATGGATATTATAGAAAATTATATTGAAATTCACTTCTTGACGCACCGTCTGCATCAAGTGATGGTTACAAGTACTCAAGTTGCCTACTCCATTTACACTCATCTGCATCTTAAAAAAAATAAACGTGGTCAAAAATGTCTACAGGTCACTTACACTCTCAGACAAAACCTTCAACAATTTGTAAAATATGAAATTTTCCAATGAAATGATCCTCTTTTCTAATGGTTACCCGGTGCATGCCATACAATTTTTTTTTATCAAATTTTGCATTTCCATTTCCCAAACCAAGCCCCCCTTCAAAAACAATAATTGTTTTTTTCGTTCCCTTCCATATATTCCTGAAGTTAAAGAAAAAAAAATACGAATCCTTTAGTAAATCTTTTTCTAACCTGAAGCTTGCTTATTACAACAATAACATACTTAATTTTTTTTACACCCATCTCAACTCCCTAACAGGGCCAATTTCGTCTACAGAATGTCTAGTTTCACTTCTAATTTCCTTGGTTCATACATTAGCTAAACCAAAAACCCTATTTCCCGCACAATCAGTAATTACAAAAAATACATTTAAAAAAAACTGTCATTATATTAATAAAAACTGTCCTCACAAAACTGTTTATCCACGACGGACTTTGAAAACATTTCTATTGTTTCCACTTAGCCCCATGATCACAAACGCCTATTATCTGAAACCGTAAACATAAACTTACAGCACTATCCAGTAAAGGACAGAAATGAAATAGAACAAATTTCTTCTACATTTTCAACATTCAAAACAACCCTCCTCTTGAATCAACCTGTCCAACTGTTATCTAGATCCTCGTGCTACTTATCCGAAATGTATGGCAAAAAAATATATATTTGAGAATCACAAAAACAACTAAAGAAAGACCTAACAACTTGTCATAATTATAGATATAATTTCGTAAATGTAACCAGCATTGTCGGTACATGCTATGAAAAAACAAACATATTTGTTATTTTAACAATATAACATTTTAGGACAAAGAGAAATACGCGTTTAAATGTAAAACTTATTTTGAAAGAGACCCTGCTCATAATATAAAAAACAACAATAACATATATAAAAAATTAGATATTATATATTTATGCAAGGTTTGTTNTTTTATATTTTGATGTGTACATAATAAATTTTAAAATAAATTCAGCTAGTTTATTTGACATGAGGTTTTCTTTTCTTGAGAGAGCCTTTAGCACAACACAGATTATACAATTATAATTAGTTTTGAAAACCATAAGCTTGTTAAGTTAAAACTGACTGGTAGAACTAGAATTCTATTTAAGCTTATTTCAAGATGCCTACTATTTAATTCTAATTATCATGCTGTTCATATCTAAATTAAGTCAATTTATTCGGTACTGTTCATATCAGCAATATTCTTAAGAATTCATATACAACTTCTGCTGTTAACTTATTCATTTCTTTATATGCTTTATTTTTTTTAGAAATTTAGCTAGCTTATATTAAAAAGATTATTTATGCCATTATGTTTTTGTTTTTTTTATCTTTTCCAAATGTTCTAGATTTTTTAATGTTAGCCAATATTATAAAAGACTTATTGGAAAGATTATTCCCCATCTTTACAAAATTCTTTCTCTTCTCACTTTTAAACTTTTTTTTTTTAGTTAGTTACTATTTTTTTTTCTCTTGCTGTTTTCCTTTATTCCCCCCCTTTTTTTTTTTAAAATCATTTACTGGAGTTATCTGATCTTTTTTCCTTTTCTCCAGGTAATATAACAAACTTTTTAGATTGTCATGTTAGAATTTTTAAAAAAATGCTTCAATTCCTTGCCAATTGTACTAAAAAGAGCTAAAAATGTGATTAGTTAAAAATTGTATACATATATGAGCACACCAAACTTAAACTACGGAATCCAAATTTATTAGTTTTTTTTTTTTTTTTTTTTTTTTTTTTTTTTTTTTTGCATAGTGTTAGGCATACTTTCTTGGTTGAACTTTAATGAGGAGAATGAGATATAAAAAATATTAAACTGTAGACATCATTGTCCTGATTTTGTTATGAGTATTTAACCCTCCAGTTATTGATATGTTTTATATTTCAATTTTTAGATCTTGTCACAATTGTCATCTATTCTAATACGAGCAAATGCTGGATCTGATATTTTGCAAAGTTATTTGAGTGATGTTGCTCTTGATATTGCAATTGCTCAAAGAAGTGATCACCCTGCTTTAGCAGTTGAGGTTTGCAGTTGCCCTCCAAACCACATGGGAACATCTTGCCAAGTAAGTTAGTTATTTAATGAAGGTATGAAACAAATTGTTGATGTTTTTATTATATCATCTGTATTATAACTTTCAATTAAGAATGACAGTGGATTAAGTGAAGCTTTCTCATTTTTTTTTTACTTACTCATATCTACCTGAAACTAAATATGAAGTTTCTATTAAAAAGCTGCCAACAAAAATATCCTTTAAAGAATCAAGAAAAAATTCTGAAGTTTTCTTTCATTTTCTTTACAATGAAATTTAAGAAAAAAGTATTTGTTCAATTGGGAAATTTTATGGTAGATTGGCTAATATGATATCACTATTAAAAATAAGAAAACATTATTATTTATTGGTATGACACTAGCTTCATATCACTAAACTAACACTAATAGGTACATTAGACAAGACACATGTTTCAGGTCTGCAGGAGACTTCAGTCCTCCCCTAAGAAAAAAAAATTAAAGTAGTATATCTCTCCTTCATTTTAGCAGAATAATAATTGTGAGAGATTGCTAATTTGTTCAGGACAACCTATGAAAACTCTTCCTTGATTCTAAAGTTAAAATTTACAAAATAAATTTGATGATGTTTTCCATAGTGTTATTTATTTCATATGTTATTACATTATTTACCGAATCAGTAAAAAGTTCGATATTTATTTTGCTATTTACATATCATCAAATTTCCTTAATTTTTTTAAATTAGCAAAATGGAGTGGAGTTTTACATGACAACAAATGTATATTTTTAAATTATTTTTTCTAGTATTATAAGTGTTAAGGAACAAATTTATAGAAATTTCTAAACTACAGAACCCAAATTCTGTAGTGTTTAAAAGACACAAAAATAATTTCATTATTTTTCAATGAACAATACAATCAGAAAAAATAAAATCTACTAAACTTCGCTCGGTACTGGAGTCCATTACTAGACTCTCGTCTGAAAGATTCCTGAGCTCTGAGGATAAGACATTGAATCTCAAAAGCTCTCAGCTTTAATTAAATATAATTCTTATCAAGTGAATTTTAGCAGTTTTTATTCCTTATTATTTCATTATATTTTGATTAGGTAACTAATTATTGAAAAAAGCTCATTTAAGTATATTATTGTGTACAATAAGTTCACAGTGAATTTTCTTCAGAGGCTTACAATTTTTCTTAGGACATGATTGACTTGAAAATAGTATTTAAAATTAATTCACAAAAAATTGTTTTCCTCTTTCTCTATTTAACCCAATAAATTATTGTTTCAGCAATGTGTTGATCATTATTACCGAGCTTATGATAAAACTTGTAAGAGGTGTGAGTGCAATGATCGTGAAGAGAGTTGCACTCTTGGAGCTAATAATGAACTCTATTGTTCCTGCCACCCTGATTACTTTGGAAAACGCTGTGAATATAGTAAGTTAATAATCAATATCTGAATATATTTCTTTATCACTTTTAAGTTCTTGCCAGTTTAATAGCGTAACATATTCCTGAAAAGTTTAAATGCATTGACCTCCCTTAGAATAGGAAACTGCTTTTGGCATTTTCTATCACTTTTCTAATGTTTTAAATAAATAGTAATTTTTTTCAATATGGAAGCGTTCTTCAGCAGATTTCCTTTAATAAAAGCATTAACTATGCTTAATTAAGCTCTTCCTAATTATCTTCTTCATAAAGTTGTGTTCTTTTAATAAAATATTCAAAAATTTATAAAATAAATATTCTAAGAAAGCACATAGATAACTATTCATTTCACCTCTGTCATTTTATTTTATTTGACATTATGTTTCAACTCTTTGACGGAGTTCTTGCATATCTACGAGTACATAATTAATTAAATATTTATATTATTTATTTATTTATTCATCTTCCACACAACTGCATAGGATAATGGAGGGAGAGGCTATCAACAGGGTTTCATGGTATACTAAGCAACCATGGGATTGTCCAAAGGCTTTTATTTTTTTATAAAAACCTACCTAGGATGGAAGTCTCATTTACAGTTCCCAGCTAAGAAGACCTGAACATATATACCCCTTGGCTTAGCCAGCAGCTTTTCATTGAGAATTTCTTGTTTATGGTCTAATTTTTTTTTCTCTGATTAAATAATTAATGATGATACTTTCAAAATCAAGAACCTACATTTATTAGAGAAGTAATTAAAAAATTGAGTGAAAAAAGTATGTAGTTTAGTTCTGCTACTGTAGTATAACTTTTAATAGATAATAAAATAATATTTTTTATAAATTGTAATGTTTCTTTTTGTTGCATAACTTGCAGTTTCCAGATTTACTTAGTGCATTGGTATAAGGAGGCAAACATTAAGTGATGTATAATGCTATATTAATAAACCTAAGCAATGTATACTTGTAATTTATTTTGCAATATACAAATTAATGAATTATTTTTGAATAGAATGAAAAATTAATGTATTTCAGGAAGAAACAATTTTATGGTTGACTTGGTACCTGGAGGACACATTGTTCCACGCGTTGGTGAAATTATTGTCTTCAAATGTTCTTTCCATTCACCTGAGCCAGCTTATGCTGTAATTGAGAGTGATTTCAGTTCTAGGAGAATTATCTATCCTCATGATTTTGATTACACTAGGCAATCTGAATTTACCAATGAATCAACTGTGGAAAATGGAATTTTGATTGAAGAAGGATTAAGAAGGGTTTCTTGCAGAGTGTTCAATCATTTCTATGAAACCCTTGGCATATCCTATGCTATTATCGATGGTAGATCATGTTTAATCTATATTTGGGTTGGCTAGCTGCATATCTTTGCTCAATATTCGGAGTTGGCTAGTTATGAATCAAAAATTGAGAATAATCCTATTTGTTTTGCCTCATTGTATTAAATTTCCTGTTTTTAAAAAATAAAATAACCAATATTTTACTATATAAATAATATTATTGCAGTTAATGCGGTTTATTGAAACTAGTTCACCTATGAAGTATTCTTGTGTTTTATAGCAACATTATATTACACTGGGGAACTCATTTTTTGTTGAGTTAGATCTGACACTGTTTTTTCACTAATTCTTGGTGTCTGAATATGAGAATTACCTCAGATTTTGTCTATCACATCAAATTTTTAAACTACAGGATATCCTCAGAAATCATGCATTTAAAAGAACATAAAGTAAAAACGTACCAAATATACAGTTTACAAAACATTTAATGTTAGTTAAATCGAGTTCATACATATAAAATTGTTTAATTAATGAACAGTACTTAAAAATTAAGATAAAAATTTGTGTTTGTAGCTTTTTCTGGAGTGTTTAGTTTGTGTACATTCGCGCTTGATGCTCCAACAATAGTCAGCCATCATATGTACGTCCCATCTACCTTGATATCTTGCTTCCATGACCATCAAATCTTGATGGAAATGCTCACCCTGCTCATCGCTCACTGCACCAAGATTGTCCGGGAAATTAGCAAGGTGGCTGTGTAAAAAATGCAATTTAATGCTCATGTTGCAGCCTATCTTTTGGAAGCTTTCAAAGAGTTGCTGGTCAATTTCGGAATAATTCAATGCTCGTGTATTTTCAAGACAG
Source organism: Oncopeltus fasciatus (assembly GCA_000696205.2). NCBI lineage: Eukaryota > Metazoa > Arthropoda > Insecta > Hemiptera > Lygaeidae > Oncopeltus > Oncopeltus fasciatus. The sequence continues at coordinate 188,956 of KZ807803.1, forward strand.
TCTTTAACAATGTTTTTGAATGCCATATCCGTATTCCCCTTCTTCCAGATTCATTGAAAACTGGCACAGGGGCTTCGGCAGAATGCGGCACTGGGTGTATAGCTGACGGTAAACTAGGATACTCTATTTTACATTTGTTTTTTTTTTGTTATATCCTGATGTTTTCACTATACAAAACTTCAATCACTTGAATGATCTTTGGGCTCGCACTCATAGGTATACCAAATGGAAGCTTAGCACATTTTCCCTTGGTCCATATCCGTAAACCCTCAACACACTATTTACACACTTTCTGTGGTGCCCATGCTTTATCTTGATCACCAAGTTTTACTTTAAAATAGGCAAAATATGCTTGTCTGACAAATGTACTTACGTTTGCCCTTTGACTGGGAATGGTAAAACTGCTGCATATATAACAAAACAAATCGGGGCTGTTTTCGCACTTTCGATGTGTAGGAGCAGAGGTAGCCATAAGAAAACGTTTCAATTCAAACACATTATGTATTTCTTTACACTTCCGTAATGAAATACTAAATACTGCTTACCGACACACAATGTTTCACCACAGTATAACAGACGTAACTAAACAGGCAGGTCTAGACCAGCATGCGCCCCACCCACATAGAAACCGAACGTGACGTTATATAAGAAAACTAAAAACCGTTTAGAAACCAACATGCTTAATTCTATGGAAAACAACTAAAAAATCTAACTCAACAAAAATTGAAATTCAAATAGTTCCCCAATGTTATTACTTAACCATCTCTCTTATTTTTATTACATAGAAAAAATGTTTATTATAAGTATTATTAAATGTATGCCTGAGATCTCAGCAATATTCTCTTGTCTTTTTGTCCAAAATATTTAGAACTGAACTTTCACAATAATAAATATCAATCTTTTGTTTGTGTAACTGTTTGATTTAAGTGTTATTTTTTCCCCAAAAGCAACCTAATTAGGTGAAGACAGTCATGCGCTTAGTATACCCTTGCATTCATTACATCAGGGCAGGCCCATGTTTTAACTAAGCATTAACTCAAAAGCAGTTTTTTTTTTGCATTTTAAAACAAAAGGCACTGCTTATTGCTCTGGTATGTGAACTTATATATAGAAGTCATGGCTTCAAAATATTTGAATCTAAATCAGAATTAATCCATCATCTTTGATACTTTCTACATTTTGAAACTCTTTAATTAAACAATTAAATGCAAGGGAATAGAATTCTATATAATAGAATAGAAAATACCACAATAAAAATAATTTTTAGCTAAAATTTGAATTTGCATGTTCCTTTTCATTTTACTTTTTATTTATCAAAATCCATTTACCTGGAATTTAAAAAGAGATCTATTCTGTCTTAAGAATGGAGTATAACATATTATTAGTCTAAAAAAAATTAAAATTTCAGTTAAATGGCTCTTGGCATGGTTAAAAAGATACAACTGGAGATAACCTACTATTGGTTGAAGTAAAGGAGTGAAGGTTAAAGAACAACCTAACCTCATAACTACCTATATCATAAACATTGGAAAACATTGGTTTTCTTTTCATTATATTTTTAATTACTTAATAGTCTAAATAATGGTTTTGGTTTTGATGGTTGGTCATCCCTCTTACCCTCTTACTTTTTTTTTTTTTTTTTGAAGTTTGTTCCTGTAATTTAAATACAAGATAACTGTGGAAAATAATAAAAAATATAACAATTCCACACCAAAAAAGATAGGAAATAGGAGGCTTATAATAAAAAAAGTATGAAGTATGAAATGATATACATGCAATCCCTTTGCTGTCACAGAATTTAGAAGCCTGATAGAGAAGGAGATAAGAATAAGTGAAAAGAATGAAAAGGTTGTCTAACAAAAACAAAAAAACTTGAGCAAGAAACTGAGGCATAAAATATATATATGTTACGATTACAAGAACAGGTGAGCTCACTAAACCTGACCAGGCCAAGAGAAGGAGAAAAATTTTAGGTGACTGCTCAAGCCACATAATTATGTTCTTTATATTTGATTTTCTCTAAAGTTTAATAGAACATAAATATTAAAAAATTATATTTTAAATATATTATGTCCTTTACATTTCTTTTATATATTAAAAATTAAGTAGTTAGTATTATTTTAATTGGGTCTTCTTTTAAATCCATTATGCCCTTAAATGATTTCATATAGTAATTTTGGTTTCTCTGCTCTAAAAGAGGGATTCTCTTCTAGATATTCTCAAACATCTTCTTAATATGAATTTTCCTTTAAAATATTTATCATTACAAATGTTTAGAAGCTGCATTTACATATATTATGTGCTAAGACTAAAAATAATATCAACTATTTTTTAATATAATTGTCTTCTGAAAACCCTTCTCTTTCATTAATGTTCAGTCTTTAATGCTCACATAACAGTTTTTTAAAAGGAAGCTTGAAAACAATAGTTGAGTTTCTTTTATGTAAAAAATTCAGACTCTTGTCAGCTAACAGACAAGTATATATTATTGCGATAGATCAAAGTTTTGACTTTCTTATGCCAGGGTTAATGAAGAATTGGTGAAATTTGTCAAAGATTTTGTCATGAGGCAAAGATATGGCTTGACTCCTTAGGGAATCTTTGAAAAACCTGTAGAACATTGCTTGGGATCCCTGGTGGAAAAAATTTCACTTAAATCAGTAAATAATCCATAAACAAGTTTGCACTTAATCCAAATTTCAGTATATATCTCATTAGAACAAACCTATTACACACTTAGTTTTAGATTCAGCACTGTCATCAAGTTAAACTCTTCAAGAATAGATATTCCATGTTTAAGATTATCAAGTTAGTCATTTATGAAGATTTCAATTTAGTATGTAGTGATTTTAATTTAATATTAATCCTTTGCCTCCCCCTCTAAAATTAGAAATTCTCAATTTTTGATGGCTTCAAGGTTTTAAGGGTATTGTTATATTGTTCTGTTTTTACAATGAAAGCTAAATCTACTGCTTTTTTGTATGAGTATATGTGAGTTGTTTCTCCTGTTTGATCCAGTACATGTATATTGCACTTGCCTATCCTTAACCTACTTGCCAGGGTTTACCTTCTGATACGCACTGCTTAAAATATCACTGTTGTTAAATATGGTTATAATTTTTGTTATTCAATTTTATAAAATCTTATATTTTTTATGGGATATTGGTTGATCGTTGATAATCAGGAGGAGGAGATAGTCGAGGTTTGGTCAAAAGGTTATTAAATAAAAACAAATTGGTGAACCAATATGGTTTTATTTTTGCCATTTCAGCCTGAATTTCAGGCCTTCTTCAGGGCTAAGGGTATAATGAAGGAAGAGAGTCAAAAAGTACGTGTTTTAACTCATGGTTGCTAAGGTACCCCATTAACAAGGTTTATCCTTATAGCCCTGAAGAAGGCCTGAAATTCAGGCCAAAACATTGGCTAAAATAAAACCATATTGGTTCACTAATTTGTTTTTATTTTATAATAAACTTTTGACCGAACTATTTGACTATATTCCCCACCTTATTTTTTTATTTTATTTTTTATTATCTGTTTTTTGTAATGCAGCTATTTTATGGCTTCTCTTTATTTTATTTATTTGTAATTACAATATGAAAGTTATTTACTAGTTAATTTATTTTTTTCATTTATTTATCTACTTTATAAATACTTATTGATGTTAATATCGATAACTCAAATAGTTTGTGTTTTCCATAATTTAAAATATGAAGCAAGATTCTGCAAATTCCTATGCTTCCCTGAATTGGTTCCTTTATCAGTGTTTAAAAGGAGAGAAATGGCAAATCCAGTGATCATAAGTTGGTTTTAGAGTGCACTAGTGATTAGCAATCAGCTTAATCATAATCAGCCTCAGCCAGTTAGTTCACCATAGCCAAGTCTGGTAAAAAGTGATTGAGATCTCACTGTTAAAGCTTTAGTGATTCAGGTAGCCTGAAGGAAACAGGACTAATTTAATTCTAACCTGCTTAATGAATAAGATGAAAATAATAAGAAGAAATAAGTCATACAAAAAAGAGGAAGAAAAATTGTCTCCTAGTCTGGGAGAGAAATGCCTTCTTTTGAGAGCCAAAAAAATGGTTCAATGGAGAAATGGTTCATTTGTGTAGTTTTTTGCCAAATTAGCAACAACTTAGTATTTTCTTTTAATTTATTTTATAAATCTAATTTGTCAAATAGCTAATTTTTTATTCAATTAAACCTACTAGTTTGAAACCATAGCTATGAAAAGTTACAATAATAGCATAAAATGGCACAACTTTTATATCCTTAAATAACAGTAACTCAACTCCTAATTTTTTTTTTTTTAAAGGATATGGATAGCAGCACGATCTTAATGGCATACCTTGGGTCAGTGTCAAGTGTTCTCTCTGGTAATAGAAAACACTTCTCAACATCAGTCCCATCAGTCAGAGCCCAGACATTCCCTAATCTTTTTATTATTCAGCTTTAAACTGTACTCACTAATCAGTTAAACTGAGTTAAGATTTGTCATATTTTCCTCATAAAACCCAACCAATTTATATTATGTATTGACAATGTCACTCACTATGTAAGAATATACATAATTTCTTATGGATTTTATCTTAAATATATCTCCTTTTCTTTGGTAGGGCATCAAAATTATAAAAATGTTATTGACCTTACATCCATAGTGTCAATAGTTCCATATTCTCTCCATGATATATAACTTTTTATTGAAATTAATATCAATTTTTGAATAAAACAGTTTCTATGAAGTGAAGTTGCTTGGCTCACACCCTACTATTTAGTTAGAAAAAAGTAGGTTTCCCTCACCTTTTTTATTTCAGAGTTATTCCCCCAGCTTTTAAGATCCCTCCTATGTAACAAAGAGTCAGTATGAATTGTAAATTGATTAGTTTATTGATTTTAGGACTTGATCTATACTCCTCAAACTAATTACAATTTTTATTAATTACATTCTGTTAAGTATAACATTTGTAATTTGATTAAATTGTAAGAAAAATTCACTAATAAGAAGTTTTACATGAGAGAAAGTGGCCTACCCCTTTCTCTAAGTAATTGAATGATATAAAAAGAAAATAACTATTAAATTTCCAACAACTCTAGAGAGTTTTTTATTTTAATTTTTACAAAAATATAATTTTGTATCAAAGAAAACCACAATGAAGTTATTGTTTTAGAGTAATTACTTATTTAAATTTTAAAGATTTTTCTTAGGTTTATTATAAACCATTCATTATGGTTCAGTGAATGCTATAATGCATATAATTGTCTTTTACCAACATCAAATCTTCAAATCTCTTGGTTAAGTAAAAAACTAAAGCACTCTATGATTACTCTTTCTAAAGAATTTTCTTGGAAGAAAATTCTGAGAATCATCCTTCTACCCTTATAAAATAATAATATATCATATAAACTCTAATCATTCTCATTAACTTCATTAATACTGCTATTTAAAATTTTCATGTATAAATTTAGAATCATTGTATTATTTTGTTGGATTTTTAGATCGTAATGGAAGCAGTGGAAATACTCCAGTGCCAGTATCACCACCTATCAATATAACTATAAGTGACCTAGAGCCCACCATTCAAATAAAACAAGTTGGATCTTCAGTCCGATACAGATGCTCAGGAATCAGTCAAGTATGAGTATTAACTTATTGATTTCAAATTTATTTCTTCGTCCATGTACATTTAATTTTATCTTAGTTCTTAGCTCTAAACTTATGTTGCTGAGTTTTACTTGACATGTCAAGTGAGTAAGAAGTAAGAATCTTTTTTTTGAAGTAGCAGGAGAAGCAAGTTATGAAATATTTAAGTAGTTACAAAGAGAAATTGAACTACTAGGAGTGGGGGTTTACCTATATTGTAAATTTTAATATTATGGCTTAAAATCTGCAATTATTTGTTTTTCATAGTGAAATTTCTCATGTCACTTTTAAATTTTAAATTAAAAGACAAGTTCATGAGAAATATCAGAGTAATAGGAGTGGGAATTATCTTTCACCTGTCAAATGGGAGTAAAGGATGTTTTTTTTTTTGTTGTTTGTGAAGTAAGATGCTAACTTCACACTTTAACTTTTTCTGTTTAGGACATTCTAAACCTCAAACAGTGAGCAAATTACTCCAAACAGCATTGTTTCATTACTCGTCAATAATGATATCAATAGTACATATCACCTTTACCTACTATTTGTGTTATGTACCTTCATTTTTAACCATTTTGATGAGCCTTTAGGGATTTTGCTGAATGTTAAGCTCTTTGCTTGTGTAGTTTAAAGGCAATTTCATTAATCAACTAGGCATAATAAGTAAATTGTTTCTGGTCAAGATTTCCTTGTAGCAACAAATCATATACCTTATCAGTCAATTCAATGATATTTTGCAGACTCTTTTGTATTAAGTCTAATGATTCTTGGGTCTAAAACCCAACCAGATGATGTCTTAATAATCATATATATATATATT
>KZ807803.1:212804-230665 GCA_000696205.2 Oncopeltus fasciatus
TTGTTCACGTAGGCTTCGACGGTCGTCAGAAGTATTTACCGTTTCTTCTTCCGGGTTGGACCGTGTCAAATTGGTGTTATTTGCCGAGCTTTCGCACATCATGTGATGGCTTCTTCAGGGCTGAAAAGAGAATGAGAGTTGTAAAAGAAAGATTTTTAAAATCCCGGTGGTATATAATTGTATATATACAATTATATACCACCTGGATTTTAAAAAAACTCTTTTACAATTCTCATTCTCTTTTCAGCCCTGAAGAAGCCATCACATGATGTGCGAAAGCTCAGCAAATAACACCAATTTGACACGGTCAAACCCGGAAGAAGAAACGGTAAATACTTCCTATAATTTTGTCATTTTCTATTGTTAGGCCTTAAATAACTTTTTATTGATGGAGATACCATACATTTTTGAAATGTAAATGACTGTGTGTTTGTTAGTTTGTTTTATTCATAAATAACCTATTATAACAACAAATAAAAATAAAAATCAATCAAGCCAAGTACAAAATTAATTATTTTATTAAAATAACTTATTTTGATTGAATTAAATTATTGAAGAGCAATAACCGCTAATGTCTAAACTACAAATCTTCATTCAAAAATCTCCATCATCCAAATTTTAGAACTCAATGCACCTCAAACATGTGTAGTGTATGAACTACTAGCTTCTTCATCCTTACATTTCTTACACACCACTTTAATTAAGCAATTAGTATGAATATGTGACCTTTTACAGATCATACACAGTTTGTGTTTAAAATTCTAACCTTTCAGAGGGAGATATATTACAAAAAGGACAAATCATTTTGTGCTTTTTTTTTTTTTTTAAGCAACAAAAAAGACATTAATTATGTCTGTGAGGATTGGACAAAATATTGTTTAGGAATTTATTTTTATAGCTTGCAAGGGAGACAGAAAATTATATATCCAGCACCTACCTTTGTTTTATTACATCCTTTTGACAATTAAATGACTTTTTTTATAATATACACATTTTTATTCTACAATAATCCGGAGGGTCTGAAACTCCATCTGAAAAAAGTTTTGTGGGTGGGAATGGCTGATCATTAAAAAAAAAGGTTGTCAAAAATGCTGGTTATATTATATCAATGACACAAAATGAATAATAGTTTTGACAGCAGTGGGAAATCTACTATTTACTAAGCTTCTCCAAAACATTCTGAAATTTCTAAAATGTTGGGAAAATTAAATGCAAAACATCTATATGTAGATTATTCCAATGATTCAATTTTCAAAAAAAAATTGCTATTTTGAATACTTTTAATGAATTAATATCTCTTAAATAAGACTTAAATAATTAATTTTAGGGAAAACTATTTTCACACTCAATTTTTGTGGATTTTAAAAATTTTAAATATTGATTAAATAAATTAAGAAGCTAAGATTTGTTAATTTTTAGCTTTCCTAGTCAAAATGAAGTTACTGCTCAACCAAATTATGGACAGGCTGAGTATCAAGTTTTCCAGGTTTCAAGTGAGGATGAGGGTGTTTACTGGTGCATAGCTCAAAATGAGGCGCGAAGAGAATTTAAAGCTGTTCAGGTAACTTTGATATGACATAAAAATAATACTATTTATAAGTTTTTCTTTTTTTTTTTTACAAATGATAATCTCATAAACTTGTAATTCTCTCATTTAAAGCTAATTGGAGTTGGCTAGTTTCCATTGTAATGACTATGTAAGACAACAATTATGAAGCAATTAAGTATCTGTGTTTTAAACTCATATTTTTATTATAAAATTGTAAAAATTTATCTTTGTTCTATAATTAATTTAAGGTTTTAGTACTAATTGGAAGGTTATACATTTTGCATTTACAATTTAGATAATTGATTTTGTTACCAAGTAAAAAAAAAATTAATGTAAGAAGTGATTCCATTCATTAAATGAATGAAGGAATAAAAAATATATATTTCTATGTGCAAAAACTGTATCTTAGCCAGCTTAAAAAAAATTACTACAAAATTTATGGCACTGGAATCAAACAACTTGATTTACAAGTTAGTTAATAAATTTATTAAAGATTTAAATAAAGTCTTCCATTAAATAATTGTCTAAAAACCTTTAGAGAATTGAAGTTATGTAAATTGTTCATGGTAACTTTAAGGAGGGTAATGAATAGTTAATAAATCCATATTCTGACCTTCAAAAGTTATCTGTCAATAATTCCCAAACAATTTATAGGAATATTATAAAAAAATAGATCATGTGTTGTGAAAATTAAAACCTTCTAATTAACCTAGGTGATAAAGTGGGAGGTAATTTTATTCTTGAGGCCATAGGTAATAAGCTTTAGAAGAAAACCAAGTTATTATTATTTTAATGTTCTCAAGAATTAATCCCTGGTAATATCTTACACTGCAGCTGACAGGCTGTCTTTGGACTTGGTAGGTCCAAACATTTCTTGTAATTAAAAAAAAAAAGTTCACCCTTTTTCTTCTTTTTCCACTAAAACTATCCTCACTATGCAGCATGAACTCCTAGAGGATGAACTCTCCTTCAAGACTGCCAGATAATGTACGAGGCACTATACCAAGTGCTGAAATTATAATAGGAACCATTTTGAAGCTTTCGACTTCCCTCCATTGCGTTAAAATTTTAGAAGAGAGCTCGTTGTATTTCCTATTTTTTCCATGTACCCAATGGTTAAGTTGTTTTCTAGAACTACGACATCAATCAAAAATACCCTTTTTTTTTCTTTTATTATGCCAAACCAAGTCAGGACAGTTATGCACGATAGAGTGATTTGACAGCACTGTGTAGTTCCTGCAGATGGTATTTTCTTGGTTTTCTAGGACTGATGAGGGGGAATATCTATGATAGATGATATCCTCGATTAACAGCTGAGTAAGCTTACATAATGCCAGATGTATTATTTTGGCAACATTATTATGCCTCTCTAAATAATCTTTTTGCACTAATACTGGACATGCTGACATTATATAAAAGATGGTTTCGGGATGTCCGCCACATAGTTCAGGTTATATTTTGAAGGCCTTACCTGATCCTGGAGTACTGCAATAAACTCTTCGGTCTCAGGGAACAATCTTCCTCTTAAAAGCCATGCATTAGATTCTGCTTTGTCCACATAATCAGAATCCAGCAAGGTCTGGAATTGTTCATGAAGTGGTTTCTTTACCATGTCTATAGGACACGTTGAGCATGTAAAACCTCGGTCTCCTCTGATACAATTATTGATCCAGCTTTGATTTAGAGGCGTGAATCTGATATCCATTGAACATATTGCAGCGATTAGAGGTTCATCTGATGATTTTAGTTGGGGTTTGGTCAAGGTAGATACAAAAAAATACAAATTAAAAAAAAAAGGTTTTTTTTAAAAAGATTTTAGTTAAAAAATTTCACAGCTGCTGAAGGAAATTAAGAAATATGAAACTCGTGAAATTATTAAATATGAAGGAGAAGGTGTCCTTGACCAGCGTATTACATGGAATTGGTTTGAAAAATTTAGTAGTGGAAGTATTATGGAAAAGAAGAAGGGTTCCGGGTTGCTGTTAATGGATATTGATGAGGTTCTGCTGTGAGTATTGAGTCAAATCTATCCACGAGTATCCGTGAACTTGCCAAGGAGTGTGGTATGTCAAAAAATACTGTTAGTTGCCATAAAGTCTCCATGAGGAAGGTGAAAAAGAGCAGTAGACTTGTCCGTCACCAACTTACTCCTCAGGGTTCAGCTTAGAGGTTAGAAATTTGTGATAATTTATTGAATAACCCTTCTGATATGAGATTTTAACAGAATATTGTCACCTTAAAGTAGGTTCACTGGCAAAATCTGAATACTTGTAAGCAATGGCTAGAATTCGATCAAACTGCTTTTCCAGTTGCTGTAATGGGGTAATTAAAAAAAAAATTAGATGTATTTTTGTTGGGGTTTAGTCAAGGTAGATTCAAAAAAGTACAAATTTAAAAAAAGTGTATTTTTAAAATTATCTGCCGACGTTTCGTCTTACATTGTAAGCCATTTTCAGGGCTATAGAAATACAATGTCATGAGAATACAAACAAAAGTAAAATGAATATAAAATGCCATAATTAAATGTAATGTGATATCAAAAGTATGAATGTAGTAAACTATGTGGAAGAATTCAGAATGCAGAAAACAAACTATTAAAAAATTAATTCACCACACCTACCTATCATAAAAATGAGAGGGGATGTCCTGTCCTTAAGTTCACATTTTCATGACTGAGAGGAACGGTTTTAATAATTGACATCCTCCTCTCTAATGGTTTTCCTACTCACACCATTAAAAAACTTGTAAAGGAATTCTTTATTTCCATTTCTCTAACTATGCCCCTCCCCCAAAATAATGACCTCATTTTCCGTTCTCTCCCGTATATTTCAAAATATTAAGACTTTCTGAAAATATTAAGAAATCTCTCAGAAAAACTTTCCCTAACCTTAAGCGTGCTTTTTTCCACTAGCAACAAACTAAAATCCATTTTCACCATCCTTAAAGACCCCATTCTCTTTCTTAACAGAACCAATGTTGTTTATAAAATTCATTGTTTCACTCCTAATTGCCATGGTTCTTACATTGGACCAACTAAAAACCCTATTTCCCTTAGAATTAATAATCATAAAAATGACATAAAGAAAAAACTAATAAAAACTGCCCTCACAAAACATATTTTTCATGAAAAACACACATTTAACTTCGGGAACATTAACATTCTTTCCATTGAACCCTATGAACACAAACGCCTTTTATCTGAAATCGTTCACATTAACTTACAACACAATTCAGTTAACAACAGAGCTGACATAGAAGAAATTTCTTCAACTTATTCAAACATTTTCAACATTCTGAAAAACCATTAGCCCTCCTTCGAAATAAACCTGTCAAACATGTCTTCTAGTTCCTTAAAGCTACTTATCCGCAATAACACCCTTCCTTTCTTCTTTGCCCTTTTATTATTATCTTTTTGAAGCAGGCCGCTCTCTCTTTGTACCTACCGCCTCTTACCCCCCACCCTTCCACCACCCACGGTGTCCTTCTCAAAAAAATTTTTCAAAACCGTTCCTCTCAGTCATGAAAATGTGAACTAAGAGACAGGACATTCCCTCTTGTCTTCATGATAGGTAGGTGTGGTTAATTAATTTTTTAATAGTTTGTTTTATGCATTTTGAATTCTTCTAGATAGTTTACTACATTTATACTTTTGATATCACATTACATTTAATTATGGCAATTCTATATTGTAATATTGTAAATCATTTAATTTTTTATTTTCATTTTACTTTTATTTGTATTCTTATGACATTGTACTTCAACTGTCTTGAAGTTGGCTTTACACTTTTTTTAAATTTGTATTTTTTTGGATCTACCTTGATTGAACCCCAACAAAAAAAAACATCTAATAATAATATTCTGAGTAAAAAAAACTCTCATTTTAAAAGAAAATTATGCTTTGCATTTTCCTGCTTTGATCAACAGAACAGGAGGTTTATTTCAACAAGCTACTTATCCTCACCCTTTCTGATGAGCCAAAGAAAAGTTTAGTTTCGTTGGTTCAAACTCCTGTCTCATCTACCAAATAGTCCCGACCTTACAAGAACTGATTACTACTTGTTTCGATCCATGGTACATTTTCTTTAAGAGCGAAAATTTTATAGTTTTCTAGAAGTTGAAATTGAGGTCCAAGAGTATTTTTCGACACCCTTCCTAAGGAATTATATCAGTGTTGGATTGAGCAATTGACTAGCAGATGGCAAATGATGATAGATAATTTACTATACTTTTAGTACTAATTGCATTTTGTAGCAAAGATATAATAATACAAATATTTGGTTGAAAAAGGTCATTTTTTTTACTTCCCTTTTGCTTGCTTTTGTAAGTACTCAAACCCGCAGGACCAGGCTTTTGTGAACAAGATGATCTCAGCTAAGCCAGTACTCCAATTGTTAGACTTATCTTTTAATTTTTTTTTTTTTTTTTTTTGTGCCTGAGGCTAATATCAAAAATCTATTCCAAAATACGATAAAAATCATTAAGTTTTAGTGTTGGCTCCTGAAGAGAGACAAGTTTTATTAGAATTGTTGAGCAATAAGTTTCTAAATTTTTTTTTTTTCCCCCGTTTCACATTTGTGAACAAATCAGAAATATTGTTTTCTTCTAAAATTGAATTTGAATTTTATTGTACTTTTTATGAAACAAATAATAAAAGGCAGATTTCTCTGATATGGCACGATAGATACTATTAAAAATAAATAGAAATTTTATTTTAAAAACAAATTTTATTTATTTGGAAAATTTTCAGATGTCTTATAGTATTTTACTTGTTTGATGAAATTACACATTCTAATAATGACACTTATTTTTGTTATGAAAAATGTATTAATTTTCTCTCAGGCTGAAATATCAACAAATGAAATATCTCCTCCCTGCAGTCTCACACATTAGCTCTGATTAAAATATTAAAAATTGAATTACTTTTATTTTCAGAATATTCTATTTTTTGGCTGCATTTTAAAAATTGTGTATTCATTAATGGATATAACATTGGCATTATTTCTATAGCCTAAGTTTCTAGTTACCCATCATTGTTTGTTTAAGGTGAATAACTTAATAATATTTTTCAGGTTTATGTGGAAGATTATCGTGGCCCAGACTTACAACCACCAACTAAAAATGACGATTTCTGGGTGGAGATTGGAGGGGATACACAAATAACATGTGCCCTGGGTAACTTATTCTGACTTTTATTATAAATTACTTATTTATTTACCATTCTCAGTACTTTAATGCTGCTGTCAGATACTTAATGTCAACAAAGGAAAGTTTAGCTAGTCTAATTTTTTATGTGATGTTTTTAAAGGATCTTTTTATTTCACTCCCTATGACTCTGTAAAATGCATTTTTAGGTATTGCTGTGTTTTTGTCTCTGTGATGAGTGTCTCCTTTTAGTTGCTGTACCAATTGTGTTTTTTTAACAATATTAGTAAGCCTTTGATGTAACTTGCTTGCATACCAAATGAGGCACTATATTTTCAATAAGATTTTTATAATAACCAAAAATCATGTTTTTTCATACACTCTAATGATGGATTGATAGAGCATTCCTGAAGTGTTCCCTTTTGGCACCATCTGAAAAGTACCTTTAGCAAAATACTGCAAGAAATATTATGCCCTAATGAAATTTTTTTTTTAACATGGTTATTTATATAACTGGTAAATGGTTAGTTTTGTGATACACTTTAATTTAAGCATTGTTGTTTGCCTCAGTAAGAGATCCACATTTTTGAGCTGGGGTGGTCTGGATACCTCATGCAACCATTTAGGACAGTTGGTCGCTCGAGTCATATTATTTTTTTTATGCATCATGAAAAATATAATTTTCTCATTTACATGTGTGGCTGAATATTATCAATTCCATAACATTGTCAGTTTATTTAAAAAAATTATCTTTCTTTTAAAATAATTAATGCACTAATATATAAATTTGCCAAAGCAAAATATTTTATTTTATGAAGAGAGGATTATCAGGAATTCAGTCTTAGGTCTATGACATAAAGACATGTTTCTTTATTATTTGTTTATGTTTTTTTTTCTATATTCAGCCCTGATGAAAGCCTGAAATTCAGGTCAAAACGTTGGCTAAAATAAAAACTTTTTTAGTTACATATTAGTTTTTAATTCTTCAACTACCAAGACCGAATTCCCGATAATCCTCTCTTCATAAAACTTGATGGTCAACAAATTTATTTTATTTTATTTAAATTTTTTGTTTCTTTTTCAATTAGGTCTTGAAAAAGGTTACATTTAAAGAATCTATAGCAAGTAAGAAAATCATCTAAATAAAAAAAAGTTATGTTTAAGTTCTGGATTTTTTAAACTTTACCTAATGTGTTTTTTAGTTTCAATTTTTTATGTTAAAATGTTTAGAAAAAAATAACCATATAGTTAATGATCTATAGAAGTATTCAACCAAGTCTTCAATTCATTTAGTGACTTTGGATTTCAGGACAACCTCATAGAAGTGATTGATTTAAATTAAAAATTGTATAAAGGAAATGTAATCATGTAAAGTGTGTAAGCTAAGTGCATTTCTCAGCTCTTTGCTGGAGTGAAATTCCACCCTGGACATCACAAAGCTTTCTGATTACAGGAGCTAAAAGAGCTTTATTAATGGGCATGGAATATGGCCTATCCCTTTTGGATTAATAATAATAATGAAACATTTTTAGCAACCAGTTCTCTGTTATTGTTAAATGAATATGATTACAGCAGGATCTACAGTGGGATTATAGTAGCTTCTTGTTATTATCTACATTTTCATATATCTTTAACCTTCTCAAATAGAGAGGTATATTTTTATCTCCAAGATATTCTGTTTCATCAAAATAAAGGTCACTATACTTATAAAAATTTTTATAATCTAAGGTCAGGTTTATCAATTGCCACTTGCCAATAGACACTTTTCCTGCAGACTGATCTCATTTATCTGCCAATACTAAGTTTTTCTAAAATAGGAGACACATAGGAAATGGATTATCATCTCTTTTGGTGACTGTTTATCATCTACAGTTGGTTCAAAATTGCACCAACCCATCCTCCTCAAGACCATGAGCTGCTTGATGTATACGATTCTTTTTTTCAGCATTCTATCCAGTTCTTAATCCATGATTTCTTAGACTTGTGCAGAGGATACAGGAGAGTAGCATTTGAAGCTTTTTGAGAAGGCTCTCTCTATTGTACATCACATTTTAGACATGACTTGTCATCCTAAGTCAGTTTTTAAATTTTTATTCTTTACTAACATTTCATCCAATTATTTTCATTCTTCATCTATAAAATACTGCTGTCTAATTAATGCTCCATAAAATTCAATCACTGGTGGGCTGTTCTTTGTTCTGTATGTTGATTTTCCTCTTGTAGTGTTAGCCACACTATCCATCTTCCATAAACCTAACCCAAGAATAAAGGCTAAGTTAAAAGTGGAGACATCAATAGTTTAATCAAACCCACTTTACCTGTGGGCTGGGTATTATGAATAATTGAATAATAATAATAATACAGCTATCAATTTCACATTGTTCTTAAAGTCATGAAAAGGACTATCTACACATAGCCATTCTATTCTGAATATACCTAACTCTAGGAAGGCTTTTATTTCTTGATAAAAGCTTGCCTAGAGAAGGACCAGAAGTGCCTGGCTTGCAAGTCCCAAATGGATTCACTTGGCTAAGTAGGCACCCTGGTCAATTTTTTAAAAAAATTTCTTTTGGATTCAGAGTACCTCAAACGTTTTAAAATATTGAAAACTATTAGGTACAAATATAGATTTTTTTATTCTATTCCCTCTCATTAATTGTTTATTCTGGTCAATTTATGCCTAGTAAAAATGTATTAAGTGGTTGAAGCAAATTTCTTATTTATTCATGGATAAAGATAGGTCATAGAAAATAAAAACTTATCTTAAGCCTACAAAGCCTGGGTATCACCTTCAATTCATACACCCTAAACAAAACTTAATATTTCAAGCCTGCACTGAATGCATATTTGTAGCACTTTAGATGTAAGAAAGGCTTTAGATAATTTTTAGATTTTTTGTATTCAGTAAACCAATGCCAAATTTTGTTTTCCTGCACTTTACAGATTTCATTCAGTTCAAGAAAAACCTTATTTCCATGACTAGTTTATTCAGAATAACTGATAATTGTGCATTACAGTTATTGCAAACATTATGTGCAAGCTGTTTTATTGCCTTGGAAATCAATTGCATACACCGGGTGCAATCAGTCTCAAATTAGTTAATCGAAACACCACACAAAACATAAATAAAAATTAAATCAGTGATATATCCAATATTCTCTATTGGAAAAGTTGATTAAATCTAAAAAATTAATATCACATCCCTCCCTTACCCCATATCTTGATCGCTTTTTAAAATAAAGCAGTGTGCTTTGTTTTTCTCTAAAACATCTAAACTAATTTGTATGTTATTGTGTTTTTGTATTAAGGTTATTACATTTAATTTGTATTAAGTTCTATTTGTTTCGGTGAAATACATACATTTCATTACAGTTTGGTCCAACAATTGTCAATTTAGTAAATTAAGGGTTACAATTTCTAAAAGAACCAAAAGGTCATCCAGTAGACCAGGCACTCATATCTAAAATTATTGAAATTTGCATTTTTAGTTTCCTATAATTTTGTTGTTCACGTAGGCTTCGACGGTCGTCAGAAGTATTTACCGTTTCTTCTTCCGGGTTGGACCGTGTCAAATTGGTGTTATTTGCCGAGCTTTCGCACATCATGTGNAGGAGATCCAGGTTCCAGTCCTGGCTAGGACAGATATATTTTTTTATTCTATTCCCTCTAATTAATTGTTTGAAATTTATGTGGTATAATAAACCACTACTAAATTAATATTTATAAAAGGTAAATTTAAAAAGTAAATAATGAGAGTTGACAAATAGCTAGACAATGTCAGCTCCTTCGAGCATAAGGCAATGTATTCGTCTTTCTCGTGGGTTAGGCTCTCACTAGTGTGATGGGAATTTAATAAGTTATCTTACTCGTCCCGGTGGAGTAATGAAAGCATTCTGGCCCAGCAAGCAGGAGATCCAGGTTTGAGTCCTGGCTGGGATAGATAGATTTTTTTATTCTATTCCCTCTAATTAATTGTTTACTATTAGGCACAGTTTTTTTAACAACTATACTTTTCATACCTTTGGTACCAGATAAAATAATAAAATTGAAATATTGAAAAAAAATATGAGCTAATTGAGATAATCATGTTTTGCTAAATACTGTGCGTATATTTTTTAACATTCCATGGAATAAAACTTTCATCCATAACATTGCAAGGGAAACCATTTAGTCAGTTTAAAAAAAAAAAAAATTTAGGTTTTATTTTTGCATAACTTATTCTCTGTTTTTGTTTTTTTCATTATTTATTTTACTTCCTGGACAAATACTTAGGGTCTTGGAAGGAGAGACTGTCGATAGCCAGCCACCTTATGCTTTAAATAACCAATCTAGAAGGCATACAACAAAGACATAATTGAAGTTAATTAACAATAGTTTTAAGACATGTGAAAGTTACACATTAAATATTAAATGTGTGACTGATATCCTCCTCTCTAATGGTTTCCCTACTCCCACCATTAAAAAACTTGTGAAGGAATTCTTTATTTCCACTTCCCAAACTATGCCCCTCCCCCAAAATAATGACCTCATTTTCCGTTCTCCCCTGTATATTCCAAAAATTTCTGAAAATATTAAGAAAACCCTTAGAAAACTTTCCCAAACCTTAAGCTTGCTTTTTCCACTAACAACAAACTAAAATCTATTTACCCCCTCCTTAAAGACCCCATACCCCTTTCTAACAGAACCGATGTTGTTTATAAAATTCTTTGTTTCACTCCTAATTGCCATGATTCTTACATTGGGTGAACTAAAAACCCTATTTCCCGTAGAATCAACAATCATAAAAAATTACATAATGAAAAAATTAATAAAAACTGCCCTTACAAAGCATGTCATTCATCATAGACACACATTTAACTTTGATAACATTAACATTCTTTCCATTGAACCCTATGAACACAAATGCCTTTTATCTGAAACCGTTCACATTAACTTACTACACAATCCAGTTAACGACAGAACTGACATAGAACAAATTTCTTCAACTTATTCAAATATTTTCAACATTCTGAAAAACCATTAATCCTCCTTCAAAATAAACCTGACAAACATGTCACTTAGTTCCTTAAAGCTACTTATTTGCAATAATGTCCTACATTTTTTCCTTGTATTGCCCCCTTTGATACAGGTCGCTCTCCCTTTGTACCTACCGCCTCTTATCCCCCCACCCTTCCACCACCCACGTTGTCCATCTTAAAAATCTCTCACAAGTTCCAAACCCTACCTCTCAGTCATGAAATGGGATCCTGGTGATACGTCATCCCCTCTTGCCTTCATGATAGGTAGGTGTTGTGAATTAAATAACATTGTATTTCAACAGCCCTGAAGATGGCTTACATTGTTACCCGAAACGTTGGCAGATAATGTAAAAAATACAAATTTTTGAAATTTTTATTTGACCGAACCCCAACAAAAAAACATCTAATAATAATATCTATGGTCAAAAAAACTCTCCATTTTTACATATGTAATTTGTTTTCAGAAGGCAGCAGAAATCTAGAACGACAATGGGTCCGAGCAGACAGGAATCCATTTCCACTAGGAGTGACTCAACGCAATGGAACACTCTTTATTCGAGGTGCAACACATGCAGCTCAAGGTGAATACATCTGCCAGCTGTATGATGAGCAAGGAAGAGTTGAGAGCAGAATTGGGCAATTCTTGTCTGTTAAAGGTATATTTTAAAACTATTTTGATTCTTATTGACGCAAATGTAAATTAGAACTAAGACTCTTGCTGAAAAAAAATTTTCTCTCCAAAGCAATATGGAGCTTTATTTTTATCCCATTAATATTGCAAAAAATATTTAATTATTGAAACTTTCAATGTTTTATGTGAAAAAATGTTTGCCTTTGCAAAATAATCTCAAATTTTATTTTATTTACATAACTAAACTGCCACCAATGAGGTTTATTTTAAAATATATTGTAGAGGGAAACACCTATCGTAAACAATAATAATTAAGAAAGAAGATAAATTGATACTAATTTGTTATAATAAATAAGTCCACCTATAAATTACAGATAACAATCGAGCTTACTGCCCTTAATAACTAATAAGTAAATAAATACAAAAGATAAATAACTCACAGCTAATCAACAGATATATATAAATGAATTAAATGTCCTTATTTACAAAGAGGCCTTAACATGGTTTAGGTACCAGTTTCCTAAGTCTCTAACATGATATATGATTTTTTTTTTTCTGTTGAATGAGTCTTACAGAAGGTTCAGATCAGTGGCTATCAGTTAAAAATAAAATATAAAATAAATATGTAAAAATTTGTCCTATTATTATATTACATAAATCATCATATAAAGTTGATCTGAAATCTTCCTCTTGATCGCAAATAAGACAAAAGAAGTGTGAAAAAGATCCTATTGTACTTTTTAAAAGGCTTTTTCAAGTTCAGTCATTATTGAATTACTTCATATAATAGGCTTCGTCGGTCATCAGATGTATTTACCATTTCATCTTCCGGGTTGGACCAAGTCAATAACAACAATTTGACTCAGTCCAACCCGGAAGATGAAATGGTAAATACTTCAGCTTTGTTCTTGTTGCTGTGTGGCAATAATTTTTCTTCATCTTTTTTATTTATTAATTCGTATCCATTTTAATTTGTATCTCCTTTTGAAATTATGCTTTGTATATCTTCAGTTTTCTTTAGAGCCTATGTGGAAAAACAGAAATAACAATATTAAAACTGTTTCTGAGATTATAATTCTCAAAAACAAACCGGGTTTGCTGCTAGACTTGTATTTTGGAGGTTCCTAACCTCTGAAGATGGGAAGGGTATGATCTGAAAGTGTTAAGCATCTGTAATTAAAAAATTAAAATTTTATATCGGAGTTGGTATTTTATTTCATTTTCAAATTATAGAAACTTTCTAGGCATAAAAAATGTTCTGTAAAAATTCTCTCTTGAATAATTCTCATTGAGAATGCCTGATATTTTATTTTCCAGTGAAGTTTTAATTATCTAAAATTGCATGTTAATCCCGCATCACATTTTAGACAGATTTTACTGATAAAAAAATATAACTATATTATTTTAAGAAAAAGATCTATTGTTTCATATCTCATGGTTTTAGATCATTTACAGTTTCTAATTTTGTTTCTTTGTTTTATTATACATATTCATTATTTAAAAATGACATAAGCTGTAGGAGTTTGCATTACGGAATATAAATATAATGCTTATTTTATTTTTTTAAACTGGCAGTTAGCTTTTGGCAAGGCCTTACCTTTTCACACTAATGATAAATTTAAATTCCTATATACTTCTTAGAACCTCCAGAAATCACTCTATATCCTCCTAAGCAAGTGGTTCGACCTGGGGATGATGCAGAAATCCGATGCAGTGCTAGAGGGGATCAGCCCATTGATATTACTTGGGAGGCAAAGGATCCTCTTCCACCTAGTGTCACTGTCATTGGAGGTCTTCTGAGAGTGAGTTTTATTTTCTAAGAATAATACTTCATAATGCTACTTACTTCAATTTTTCTTTAAATTACATTACTTTAATATTCATTTTAAGTCCCTAGAGCAAAGAAAATCTACAGTAAAGCCTGATATAATTTTCAGTGTCATCAATATTCTTAGCTTACGTTAGACTCTGACTTTTTAGTGAATTATGAAGGAATATAGGTATTAATTTTGTTCTCATAAACAAAAATGATATCACTTTGTCAAAATGTTTCCAATGTAGGGAACATAATATTTAATTTAGAGTACTGAAACTGTAATATGTTAATTAATAATATTAATATTTTAGATAGCTAAATTGAACAATTAGGAGTGGGAGTTGACCTGTATCGCACATTTTAATTTTATTATTTGAGCTGAACTTATTAGTTTTCTTAACAAAATTTTGCATGTAATTTGATGCAATTGAGTTCATCTCAAAGTGAAATCGGTCAAATAGAAGAGGAGCATTAACTGAGATGTAAACTAAGAGACCAATTTTTTTTTAATTTTGCAGGCATAATATATAGTTTGGAGTAACGAAACTCAATAAATTATTAAAATAAATTATTTTTTTATTGGGGTTCAGTCAAGGTTGTTCCATAAAATACAATTTAAAAGTGTATTTTTTATTATCAGCCAATGTTTCGGCTCACATTGTAAGCCATCTTTAGGGCTATCATGAAAGCGAGAGGGGGCGTTGTGCTTCCTGGATCAAATGTCCATGACTGAACTACGGTCAAAAACTCTCTATTTGAACCTCAATAAAGATTTATTTAGAGACATAAGTAACATTTTAGGAGTTACACAGGGAAATTAAACAATTAAAAGTAGAGGTTTACCTGTATCAAAATTTTAATTTTACAGTTTATAAGACAAAATTGTGAATGAAATTTTGCATGTCACTTTGAATGTAAAATGAAAGGATGAGTTGGTTATTGAGTGAAATCAGACATAAAGTTGTGGAGGATTACTTAAAGTGTCAAGAGCCAGTACGAAAATTTCTTTGATGTGTAATATTTAGTTTAAAACTCAACACTGATTTGTTTTCTTTAGATTTATCTTATTATAAATCCATAGTCAATTGGCCTATATACAGAAGAGGGTTAAGAAAATTTACAAGTATTAATTTTCAGTGAATTTAATTTCATATAAGTTTGCTCTGTTTTAGTTCAAAGGAATAGCTGAAAGTGATGCTGGGAGATATATTTGTAAAGCAAAAAATATTGCTGGATTGCGGGAAGCTGCTGCTGATGTTTTAGTAAATGGTAAGTAGCTATTGAGTTTGTTCTAATGATAGATTTTTAGAATTTATGACAGCAGATGTATAATAAAATTCAACATAGATTTTTTTTTATTGATTAAAGATATATTTTAGGACTATCATACCTTCTATTGTCAGTCTTCATTGGTTTCTGCAAACAATCTTCTGTTGGCGAGCGCTTTCGGACATTGTCCATCTTCTGGCCGAATACATGCATTCACTGTCACTGTCTGTATTCAACTGCAGTTGAACAGACAGTGACAGTGAACGCATGTATTCGGCCAAAAGATGGACAATGTCCGAAAGCGCTCGCCAACAGAAGATGGTTTGCAGAAACCAATGAAGACGGACAATAGAAGGTATGATAGTTCTATAATCATTGGTGGTGGAAATAACCTTTTATATATTTTAGGATTTCAACAATTAGGAGTGGGGGTTTACCTATACTGTTAATTTTGATAATATGGTTTATAAACCTAAATTATTTGTTTTCTTAATGAAATTTTGCATTTCATGTCACTTTTAAATGTAAAAAGAAAAGTTGAGTTTGTAATTGAGGAATATAGAAGTGGGAGTTACTGAAATACCCTCAAGTGTGATTACCTAATATTATTTTGATTTAGTGAGCATAATGTTTAGTTTAGAGTATTTACTGAGTGAAATTGAATGAATAGGAAGGGAGGATTACTTGAAATGTCAAGTGGGAATACAAAAAGTATTTTTGCTGCAGTGTGCGCAATATTTAGATTCATTCAAAATTGAACACAGATTTGTTTAATGATAAAAGATATATTCTACAAGTGTAGATGAATATATGACATGGACTTCAAGTCAAATATTTATTGACTGCAAAGCTGGAGGAATTCGCTTAGTTTACACCAGTAAAAACTTAGCTCCAGTGTGGCAGATATGACAACTGTTCACGTATGATGAACCATGATCCATATTTTAAATAATACATAAAAGCCTTATGAAGGGATAATTCAGAGATAGGAACTCAGTAAGCCATGACTAACACTTTTAATAACTCACATGCACAAATGTACAGATAACAATACATGAGGTTACGTTACCTCCTAGATGTTTTATAATACAAAAAGTTTTATATTAAAATAATGTATAATATACATAACATATTATGTACTTCAACACCTTCCTTCATTGTTTAATCATAAAACTTTCACCATCTATCTAACACAAATACAGTCCCAATTCTTCATTGATCTTCTTTAGTCGGGGAATGTGAAGGGGCTTAGTAAAACTATCGTCTGCTTGCTCTTGAGTCGCAAATCTTCTTATCTTGAGTATACCATCTTGCACTTTCTCTCTCACAAAAAAATTCCGTATGGATATGTGTTTTATATTAAAATAATGTATTGTATTCATAACTTATTATGTACTTCAACAACATTTATTTTCTTTTAAGTAAATCTTCTAAGATATTCATAAGCTATCATAGTTGTTGTGATTACTCTAGATTTTCTTAAAAAAATATAATTTACTTTTAAAAAAAACAAAACTACTCTAAGAAAAAGACTGAGGTAAAGGAAAAATTCACTAGAACATTTATAAAACTCATGCAATGCCAGTAGAAATTAACCACAAACTAGGTATTGCTTTATTATTTTAATTCAAATTTTTGCCCTCTTTGCTAGGTATTTTTTTTTCTTTTTTTTTTCAGATAATATGAATACAAGGGCAAGAGTTTCTGTAGTTGGAGAGTCAGCTAGAACTACTATTCAGGGATCCCATGTAACGATGCAGTGTACATCTGATTCCCCAAGCTCAGTAATATATAATTAATTTTTTACTATAATTTACTTATTTTAACTATATATTATCAAATTTATTTACCTGATGGTGAGCAGAAAGACTCATCCCCAAGTCCCCTAACATAACTTACCTATTCTGAATATGCTACTTATGATTCCATAGGACAAGTTTTATTTTGGAATGAAAATTATCTTATAGATTTTTAAAATAGAATAGGTACAAAATTTATGTCAAGTTATGGTCATATTTTGTAAGAAGATCAAGATTACTTAATAAGGTTTAATTTTAGCATTACTTGCTTAAATCAAACTTCATTTAGTGGGCTTGGTTTTTTCATGAAATAACAGGGACTCCCCTCCATACTCCAGCCCTTAACAAATTGTACCAGTTACCTTGGCCCAGGGATCTTAATAGGAAATAAATAGGAATATAGATGCCTTATTTGAATTGCATGAATTATTATTATTATTGTATCGCCCATAGTACTCAAGCATTCCGAGCCATTTCCTGTGAAAAAGATATGAAAATGGACCAATAGAAGTGGGGGATTACATAAGTGCCATGTGCAAATGTTATTCTAATGTTGTAGGCATAAGATTTAGTGTATAGTAATGAATCTCAACACAGATTTTGATTTGATAAAATGTAAAAAAAAAAAAAAAAAATT
>KZ807803.1:272177-282442 GCA_000696205.2 Oncopeltus fasciatus
TAATCAGTATTTATTTGTTAATGGGGGCTTTGATAAAACTCTGCACCAACTATTTTAAGTACATTAAATCTTAATCAGTTAGCTTTCTTTATATCATATATCCTATTCACCCATTCTACCAGCTGATAGATATGTAACAAAAAATACTGATTACTTATCTTATTTAATCGATAATTTTATTATTATTTTAGTGGATTTAACTGTGAAAAATGGAAAAATGACTGTGAGAAGTATGTGCCATGTGGTGGTAGGGGAGAGTGTGTCCCCCTACTAAAAGGCTTTAAGTGCCTTTGTTCTAAAGGTTTTAGTGGACAAAACTGTACTATCAGTAAGTTTCATCATTTAAATTATGGTTTATTTTTAAATAATGCTAACAATAAATAAATAATACAATATTTGTGAGAATAATGCATAGGTATAAATGAAGATAAATAATATAATACAAGTAATATAGTTCTCACAAATCAATAGTTTACACTTATTCAAAGAAATTTTAAAAAATAAGGATTTATTTTTAAGCACAATATTTACCTCCCACATTTATTTAGACTTATTATTACACAAAGAGGTTAAACTTGAACTTTCTACTAAATTTTCACAAAGATATAATTAGGTCAGCACCAAAAAGTGTGGTTTTTGCTATTGACTGGTCAAAGGTTACCAAAGAGCTTAACAAGGAGAAAGAATGGCCAGACTATTGTACGAAATGATCTTAATACTTTGTAGATAGCAGTAGAAAAAATATATGTGTGCCTGTGTGTGTGAACATTATATTTTTGTAAAGCTAAAGAAAATATTAAATGGGGTCTTGAAATAATATTTTTACCCAGTTTTCAACAGAACTATACTTTTTAAAAAGTTTAGAACAATTTGTTATTATTAAAGTATTAAAGATATAAGTTCAAATGAATAGTTTTTGACTATGGAGATTATTAGTAGAGAATTTGTTGGAATTCAGTCAAGGTTGATCCAAAAAATACAATTTTTAAAAAAGTGTATTTTTTATTATCTGCCAACATTTTGGTTTACATTGTCCATCTTCAGAGGTGTTGAAATATAATTTCATAAGGAAAAGAAACTATATGATCCGCATTATTATTACATAAAATTGATGTAACTAAATGTAATGTGATATCTAATGCTGAGGAAAAACAAAAACAAAATTCAAAGAAAGTTCACCACATCTATCTATCATGAAGGTGAGAGAGGGACAGTCATCACCTGGATCAAATGTTCATGACTGAGAGGTAATCTTGGAAATTTGAAAAGCTTAAGACAGACAAGTGAAGAGTGGGAGGTGGTAGATTCAAAGAGAGAGCAGTTTGCGTCTAAGGGGGCAATACTGAGAAAAAAAAGGAAAAAATTATTTAGGATAAGTAGCCTAAGATGTAGGAGACAGGTTAGACAGGTTGATTTAGGAGCAGGGCTAATGGTTTCTCATCATGTTGAAAATGTTTGAATAAGTTGAAAAAGATTTGTTCCTTCTGTTTGGCCGTTCTGTCATTAACTGGATTGTGTTATAAGTTATTATGTACGGTTTCAGATAATAGGCATTTGTTGTTCATGGAGTTCAGTGGAAATAATAGTCAAATGAGTGTCCTTCATGAAAGACATATTTTGTGAAGGCAGTTTTTTGTTAATGCCATTTTTGCGATTGTTGATTCTACAGGAAATCAGGTTTTTGGTTTGCCCAATGTATGAACCATGACAATTAGGAGTGGAACAAGAAATTTTATAGACAACATGGATTCTCCAGGGATGGAGTATTTTAGAGAAAGCTTGTTGTTAGTGGGAAAAGCAAGTTTAAGATCAGGGAAAGTTTTTCTAATGGATTTCTTAATTTTTTCAGAAAGTTTAGGAATATATTGGAAAGAACCGAAAGTAAGGTCATTGTTTTGGGAGAGAGGCTTGGTTTGGGATGTGGAAATGTAGAATTTGTTAACAAGTTTTTTGTAAGGAAACCATGAGAGAAGGATATCAGTGTGTGTGAATGATCTGTAGATGAGATTTTGGCCATGTTTATTTTTTTTATGATGAGGATAAGATGAGTTGAAATGAAGGAGACAACCTGAGTAAATGTACTAATCGGTGGAGATAGACCCATTGGTGTTATGGATGATAAGGGTGTCAAGGAAGGGGAGTTGATAATAAGACTCTATTTCTATGGTGAATTTTAGATGGGGTTGATAAGAGTTGAATGATTTAGAGAATTTTTTTGGATTAAGAATGAGGAACAGGTCATCAACATATTTTTTAATTTCATTTGGAAAGGATAGTCTAGGAGGTCATTGGGGGTAAATGAGATAGCTTGAAGTCCAACTCAGGGGAAGTAAGGTAAGTGGAACAATTTCTCTACTATGAAAGATATAATTGTTTTATGACAGTCTATCATAGATAATTTCTGGAAATCAGATAAAGTGAGACAAGTATCCCATTTCCTGAATATATGAGAACTCAATACTCTCAATACTTCTTATATTACATTCTTAATTTTGAAACCATGATTTTAAACTTATTTTGTCTTATAATCACATTAATTGAATATTTATTTTCCACTCTTGCAATTAGTAAATTGGAATAAATCTGTGTGTCTGTAAAAGTTTAATTTTTTTTAGGAGAGCACATTACATCATCATTCAATGTACAAGGTGATGGTTGGTTGGAACTACCTAAAGACATTTTAGCTGATACTGATGATAAAACTGAGTTAGATCTCAACATAGTAACAAATTCTATGAATGGTATTATTCTATGGCATGGTCAAGGTCCGAAAACTGCTGGTGGTACCCCAGATTTTTTCTCAATTGCAGGTAATTTATGAAAAGAGAATCTATTTAGTAGTTAATCATTACACTTTTTTTATCAGAAATATTTTGTATTCATCTTGCATCATATCCAAATTTAAAAAAATTATATAATGATTATACTATTGTTTCACTTATCAAACTGGCTACTAATTTTTGTATCTGGCTTACGAGCCACATTTGTATTTTCATTCTTTCCTTATTTGTGGTATCTCGGACCATAAAATATTTATTTAGGTTGATGTCATAAATAAATATTTTTATACACGACTGTGAGAATAAAATTTAATGTAAATGGCACAGCATTTTTTAATTTATTTGATTTTCTTCAGTAACAATAATAAAAATAATAATTTTTGACTGGAAAAAGTTGTTGAGCCAGTATTTGAGCTGTTTTTGTTTACATTGAATAACAAATCAGTAAATTCCAAGTTTCTATTAAACAATACATTAACTATGTGTATGTATCCAATTCTCAGGTTTCAAACAGTCCCTTACATCTCATTTATACATTAGAACAAGTATAAACAAATTCTGATTCCCAGAAATCCAAGGAATTTTCTTTTTTATAATCTGAAATAGAATAGTCCAAAAAAATGATTACAAAAATTCCTTATCTTTGTAGTTCTACTCTGTGGTGAGGGGCCCAAAAATTTTAAAAAGTCAACGTTTAAACTTTTTTGTGACTTTTTCTTGGTGTGATTGAACACTCATGCAAAAATTGGGAACTTATTTCCCTCAATACATACATTTTGGAGTTTCTAGTTACCAGCTAAGATTGTAAAAAATTAAAATTTCAAATTTAAAAAAATGGTTATTAAAAATTTAAATTTATTTCCATACTTAGTTATTGACAACTATGTAACCTAATTGCAAGGAATCTTAAAATATTAATAGAACCTGTTCTATTTATCCTCACCAGTCTTATCCTCTTGCTAAGGAAGAGACTGGTGAGATGGGTAGAAAGTATAAGCTAGATTGAATGTGCTTAGCATGCAAAAATATTGGGAATTCATTCTTTATGCTAGAATTATTTATATTTTTAATAAATTTCATCCAAACAAACAGAGTAGTAAATCATTTATCAAATTTTCTACCCTGCCCCTATCTTGCCTATGAACCCCTGGTTTGCCAGTTCTCTACTACATGCTGCTTTTTATATTTATCTGTTTTTAATGACTTCTTTCTATTATTTCATTCATCCTTGATTATTTTTCTTATTATTATTTTTAATTAATAGATTTTTATTTATGAGCAATGATAAATCTTCACGTAGGCTTCGACAGTCGTCAGAAGTATTTACCGTTTCTTCTTCCATGGATTATACACCACCTGGTTTATAAAACATGGTAATTATATACCACCTGGATTTTAAAAATCTCTCTTTTACAACTCTCATTCTCTTTTCAGCCCTGAAGAAGCCATCGCATGATGTGCGAAAGCTCGGCAAATAACACCAATTTGACACGGTCCAACCCGGAAGAAGAAACGGTAAATGATAAATCTGTTGTAACCTTCCACCTTGTAAAAGGTTTTTTGTTTTTGTGTTCCTTTTGACCATTGTGTTTACATTTTTTCTAGGGCTTTTTATTAACATTCTGACTCTGGACTTTGTTTTTTTAACTCCTCTTAACAGCTTACGATCATGTGTTGATATATTGTGCAAAGTATATTTGATTTTTTGTCATGGTGGTTGATTTATTAAAACTAATCAAACACACACTAAAGAGTTATGAAAAAAATCTACACAGAACTTGCAGAAAATATCAGCAGAAATTCCATGTTTCATTAAAGATGGATAATAACAGTAAATGATGAAAATTAATTTACAAGGCAGTTTAGAAGGGTGACCTTATAATTGTGAAGTCTTACTTGACAAAGCAAAGTATATGTAGAATGTGACAATTTGACACTCCTCAACAATCAAGGTCAGTTCTTTTAGAAGATAGGGCAGAGCTCTCTATATGCGATAGCTACAGAGGGGATGGCTTCTATGTGGAGCGGTGACACAAGTGACAGATGCATACTTAGGAGTACTTGTCAGACAGTCTCCTCATAATAAGTTCCTCAAGGCAACTAGCCGATTGTGAACTCTTTTTGATGAGGATTCTTTCAAGTTTACATTGAGCTTGTTACTGGTGTATAAAAATATGTCTGGCAGGCCACCATTTAGTGATAACAAACTCTAACAATAGTATTGTTACGGGCTATGAGTCAATAATAATAATAATGAACAAAGAAATATGTTATAAAAATAATTACACCTACTAATTACAATACAACCTACTGCCCTTAATGACTAATACATAAATAAATATAAAATAGAAATTTACAAATTACTTACAGCTAATAAATTAATTATTATGTACAAGTTAATTAAATATGCCTTTTATCAATGAGGCCTCAAGTTAACTTGTTAATCACTGTCACACATCACATCACTGTTACTGGCACTGCAGAGGCTGCAACCAACCTGATACTCTGAGTTGTGCGATCTACTGCGGAAACTGCCACAGGCAGAGACTAACTTATCACTGACTCGGGGGGCCTTTTATAACTTCGTGGAACGTCAAGAAGAGCCAAGAAGAATCTTACCTAGATTTCTCAGTAACCCGACTTCTGTTCTCTGACCAAAGGAAACAGATTTTATATTTCAATTGCCCCCCTTCCCTTGCAGGTCTGGTACTCATGCCACCTACTTCCCTAGTCTTTAAGAGTATGATATAATTTGTAATAATTAGTGTGATATAGTTTATTAGTTGAAGTAAACTTGATACATACATATAAAAAATTTAAATATAAACTAAAAATATTTTTAATTTGAATCGTACAGGGAACTAGAAAAAAACTCTCTACCTCAGCCGGGATCGAACCCGATAGGTGTGCTAACCAACTGCTAGCATAGCTAACCTTCTGCTTGCTTCTAGCTCCCTGTACGATTCGAATTAATAATGAAATTACAATTATCATCATGATTTAAAAATATTTTTAATTTTAAAATACTAGTTTTAAATTTTTGAAGTAGCATCTATTGTGAGTCACAATTTGGATTATATATTTATTGTGTTGTAGATAGCTATTAAGTAAAGATTTTTTTACCTTTATAAAAAATTAAAATTTAAAAAAAATTAAAATATTTTTCAAATTCTATATTTCTGTATTTACTGTTTTCATTTGAATTTTAGATGTATATAATTATTCTTTTTCTCCAAAAGAAAATTGTAAGTGAAAAGTTAAAAAATCTTTGTGAAAAGACTTCTTCTTCCCCCCCCCCCACTGTTTGTATTCTATCAAAGCTGTAATGAAGGAAATAAATCTTACACACTTTTTAAGTAGAGAGTATTTCTGAAGTTAACAGCATTGATCAAGCTCTACAAACAATTTATCAACTTAAATACCAATCTTTACAAAGAAAAAATCACCTATGTATGCATTAGAGAAATTATGACTGGTAAAAAAATTATAATAAATTCTAAATTTTAGTTGTAAATGGAAACTTGGAAGTCATGTTTGAGCTAGGATCTGGACTGGGTAGAGTTGTGTCTGAGAACCGAGTGGATGATGGGCGTCCTCATAGAGTACAAGTCTCAAGGACTGGAAATTATGCTACACTTACTGTTGATGGGAAAGCAACTAAAGGCCACTCAGATGGAATACTCTCTAAACTCAATGCTGCTGGCAATTTATATATTGGTAAGTTTTGAAACAGCTATTAAATAGTGAACAAATAATTGGTATTTATCTACATTGTAGTTTTAACACTTTGAAGTAATTCAATGTCTCATTGAATGTTTTAATTACACCAAGTAATTATAAATTGACAAGACACATTAAATTTACTATAATATGTAAATAAATGAATAAAAACTTTCATTTTCTGTTAGTTAGACTGACCTGAATGATGACTTTATTTTGTAAAAATTCAAAAGTTTTTTCTTCAAAATTTATAATTTCCAAGATCTATCATCTCTTTTTCATAGTTTAAGAATCTAACAGTGTGTATGTAAGAGAATCAAACTCAGCAAATGGAATGAGCATGTTTGTGATAAGGACGAATTTGCTTGTAATTATGAACAATTCAATCAGAAAGAACAATGTTTAATATTTTAATAAACTTGAATAACATTTTATTTTCAGTAGATTTATAAATATCTAGTAACATAAAATTTTTCTATAGTGTTAGAAATGAGATTTCTGTATAAATGTAAAGGGATTTACACAAATAATATTTTGCTAAATTGTTAGCAGGGAAGGCATTGTATTTTGTGCAGGTAGAATAATGGTTTTAATACTAGAATTTTTGTTTTATATTGCTAATTATCATGATTATAATTAGTAATTTATTATTTTTCAGAAACATAATAACATTAATTTACTGTATAAATAAAAATAATTTTTTAGATTACCATACCATCTTTTAAGTTTCACTTTTCATTCAAAATATATTGATATTTTTTTGGTTATACATAAATAATCTAAGAAAATCATTTTTATAATGAATAAATATGAAAATTATTTATCAAAAATAAACTCATTAATAATATTCGTTAAAACAAACTACAATATCGGTCATAAATAAATAAATGCCTTATTGTTTTTTCTCTTTGCACCAAAAACAAACCCTGTACTGACTGCACATAAACAAAGGTTACAACAAAATTTTTGATTGATATAAGTATTTGCAATTAAATTTGGCTACTTACAAAGTATAAATTTAAGCGTACCAGGGGAATCAGTTTGATGAGAAACTTCAGTACATTTAGAAACATCTAGACTTTGTGCATTTTTACTGAACAATTATTATTAACTATGCTGGAGACATAGGATGTCAAGATAATAATAGGAATATTTGAATAAAGCATTTATGAAGGATTTAATATTTATAAATACTAATTGAAACAAAAATAGGTATTAGGAAGTAATAAGGAAGATCAATTATTTCACTTCATAGCTATTAAATATTCCAGAGTAGCAAGTTGACTGCGAAGTGGGAGGGACCCTGAATTAGCTGTGGATTAGAGAATGGGACCTTTGTTCTTGAAAGCACTCAGACATTAATAAAGTAAAAAATAAATACTCATATTTCAAAGAACTGGTTTTCCTTATTGCTTTCTAGTAAAATAGTCTTCACTCTGAACATGTTGAATTAAAAATCAGTTTATTTGTATATTTGTATACTTTGTCAAATAATAAATACTGACAGGCTATTTACATCTATGTGTCATTATTTATTATCTATCCTTGTTATTATGAATTATATTTATATAATATTATCTTATTGGTAATAATGGATTATTTTATATAATTAAATTTATGCATCACATAAATGTCAAATGGTTCCGTTATATTAACTAATTTTATATAAATATGTTATATACATTGCAAATAATTGTTAGTGTGAATTGAAATTAGTTAAACTTAATATGTAATAGCACAAAACTCTCTGATAGTTTAGGCCATGAAAATATTATCTAAATTTTGAATTTTAATTTTTACATTTTGTATTTATTTATTATTAAAGATAATTAATGTTCTGAAAATATATGTTGAAATCTTTTTGAAAAAAAGCTTGTAGATTAATGAGGGATATGACATGCTTCTGTCTGCAGGTGGTGTCCCAGATCCTAAGTACATGACAAATGGACGTTACCTTGACAATTTTAATGGCTGTATTAGGAATATTCAAATCCAGAATTCTGATATTATTGATGTTTCTAATTCTGCTATTTCTACTGTTAATTTAAGAAGATGTCCTGTGTAAGTATCGCATAAATACTTTTTGTAAAATATAATTATTTGAAACTTTCTTTATGAAAATTTTCTTGAAGTTTATGAAGATAAAAAGCTATTAGGAATTTTTTTTTTTTAATCAGCTCTTTAACTCTGTATAATGGTATGCAGTCTATAGTTTTCCACAACCTTATTCACATAAATATATGCCACATTTCCCATTAGCATTAGAGTTCAATTTTATGTAACCTCTTTACCAAGTCCCATTGAACTAACTTTACTCTTTTTATATTAGCTCGATTACAATCACCTCTTATATATTTGGAAAAAAAGATGTTTTCAGAAATAAAATAAATAATCCTGATTTAAATCTAATATCAGATTTTGTCCCTATGTTTTACACAGGGTATAAAGATGATTTAAAATCTTTGACATACTTCATAACTTGTACCAACAATTATCATCATGCTCACTGTAAATATAGGGGTGAAATTTATTGGTATTCTTGCTTTCTTAATTTTTTTTTCTTCCTTTTTTATTTTTATGGCACTAAAGACTAAGACAGCTAGGCAATATAAAAATTGTTTTTCGTGGAATTCGTAAAAATGAATTCAGTTTCTATTATAGGTCATACTAACTATACTTCCTTCAGATCTTATTGGGACGCATAATTTCCATTTTTATGGCTAGCCTTCTCTATATTGTCAATATTAGTTGGCATATAATATTTAGTTAGCTTCTCAAAAAAAGGGTTTTATTATACACTAAGCCACTAACCTGGCTTGCCAGACCCTTACTTTCTACTATATTTTTCCTTATTATAGCCCTGAGGCAGTGTTATCACCATCTTATGCTGAGCTGCTTACCACAAAAGAATATAAAGTTTGGTTAGGAAAAAATAAATTTTAAATTTGACCTATTGGTGAATGTCAACTTATTGTCCTCAATTTGTATTTTACACCCACCATAATTTTTTGGATACAAATGTAAATGCTGAATTTGTAGTTTTAATTATCCTAAACTTTTGATGATTATAATGTTAAAATAATTCTATACCCAAAACTATATTAATTTCCATCAAAACATTTTAATTTTATTGCCCATTATTAAATTTTACCACATTAAGTTGAATGTGCAGGAGTAAATAACTGGAACATTAAGAATATTTTGTATTAAGGCTTAAGGTATTAACACACAACAACCTCATCCTCAATAATAATAAATTAAAGTATAAATTAATTAGAAAAAAAATTTGAATTTTTTTTTTACTGTAGTGTTCTGAGTTTCTCTGTTAAATAAACATCTTCAACACTTGAGTATCCAAAGAACTCTTATCCAACTTAGGAAAACTCATTTCTTATAATTAGTTACTTAGTAGTTAAAAAGCTGGATCGATTACAATTTAGTTTAGTTTTTATTTTTTTTTTTTTATACAAGCAAATTCCAATGGTATTTTAGCTATTGAAGTTGTTCTCATGACATATTTTAAAAATATTTTCCCTGTTTCTGTCTAACGAGATTCCAAAAATGATAGTCACTAATATATGTATTGCATATTGATATCATGGTTTCAAGTGTTAGGTTCTTTTGTTAATATACACTCTCATACACACTAATTAATAATTATTAGATGATTTTTGTTGGGGTTCGGTCAAGGTAGATCCAAAAAAAAATACAAATTTAAAAAAAATTTTTTAATAAAAGTGTATTTTTATAAATTATCTACCGACG
>KZ807803.1:287783-308205 GCA_000696205.2 Oncopeltus fasciatus
TATATATTTTTTTTTTTTCATAAGTTCACAAGTCAACATCATTTTATAGTGACAACAAATACAACTAAAATATCTACTACATAATTGGCTCATGCTTAAATTCTGCTAGTGTGCTGAAGGAAATTTACTCAGTTAATGCAGCTCCAACATTCTCAGGTTTTTTTAATATATAATATTGAGAACTATTTAGGATTTTGGGGGAGGTGATATTTACACATTACTTTTCCATTATAAAGAAGTCTTTAATTACAAAACTTATCAGTCTTTTATTTCATAATCAAATTCTTGCTAGGCCAATATGCAAACTTATGGATTGATTGTTCTATATAGATTCATTGGTCTAAATCTGTATTTTAAGTAAGTATTTGTTGAATATATTAGTAATAATTCTTTAATTTTTGTGAAAGTGTTGTTTAAGTAATTTTCCAAAAAAATTAAAAATATTTTTTAGTGTATTAAATAATGCAAATTGACTGGCTGACATTATACAATTTGGTTGTATTAAAAATATTACTTTCATAAATTGTAATTTGTATATTTATGATTAAGACATTTGAAAACCAATATTCTAATTAATGTAAATTTATAGGAGATAGATCTCTTTTTAAAGTGATAAATTAGGTCAGAGTTCAATTCTCAAAAACTCTTCAGATCTACTAATAAATTGAGCTAAAACTTTCTTTTAGACTTCAAAGGATTAAACCTCTCTTCAGTTGATTAGTCTCTAACTGGAAAATTGAATGATACAATTGTAGATTGTATTGTGGCTAAATCTTTATTAAATTTTAAATTCATAGTTTTTTAATTTACATTAATTTTTCTTTATTATTTTATTTTAATTTATTTTTTTTTAGTAATACTGCAGAATAATAAATATTCATGCAGACTGACCCACTATCTGTGGAGGACAACGTGCCAAAAGAGAAGACATTAAAAGGAGAAATATTTGTTTTATAAAACACCGTATTTTTAAGACACTGTTCCTGTCTATCTTGTTGATTAAGTTTGATTTGACTGCTTTAAATTTCTTGAGTTATTTCTGTTAGAAACAAGTAAACTTTCAATTCATATATTTAAGTTTTATTCTACTATTTATGTCTACTATTAATTTTATCTAATTTAAAAACTGCCATTTTAAGTGTTAAGTTTGATGTTGGATGGAGAAAGGAGTTAATTTTAAGTTTTAAACTTTTACTCAGTGCCATAATGTTGTTTAATAATTTGTATTAAATAAAGTTAAAATTCTACAGTATTAGCTAAATTATTATTTTCTTCTGATTTTTTTCCCATTTGTTTAGAAAAATTAGTATTATTGCTTTTGAAAATAATCAATAGCTTATTGCTGGGGGTGTGTGTATATACATATATATATGCACTTGGATTATGTTCACTAAACATAAATTATATAAATTACATGTGTTACGACAAAGGGTTGCATATTCTGAAGAGAGTTATGTAAATAATTTTTTGCGATGTTAATTTTGGGAAAATTAACCAATTTCCCGACATAAAATTGTTCTCTTCACATACTTATGTAAAAATTATATTGTTTTCACAAATTATTTTATGTAAAAATGAAAATTGTCCATCTAATAATTATAAGTTAAGAAAAATTGACAATAAATAATGTTAAATACACACTTGGTTATTCAAATTATATCATTTTAATATCTTAGCTCTAATAAACACTATTATTTAAGCTAAGGCATTAAGAGGAAGTTTCATCCCTGCATATATGTTTCTGCCATGATATAGACAAATTTATGGGATTCAGATCTGTTAGATTTATGTAAACAAAATGTTCAAACTCTCACTCCACTTAATATTCTATCTTTCTGTATTTTCTGGTCTAGTTTTAAAACACAAAACTTTTTGTGTTCAACATTTAAAACACAAAATTTGAGGACCATGTTTCTTGCCTATATATTTGTTTTATGCCTTCTCTATCTCTGTATAGGAATCATTAATATGGTTTGTTTGACTATGGGGTTATTTCAATTATATATAACAATTTTTATTGTTATTACTATAGAATATTGATCTATTGCTGCAGATAATACATAATGATCTTGATATAAAAAGTAAATACAAGGCAACTGTCATCCCTTGCTAATACCTTTCAATCAATTTTAACTTCTTAGCTGATTGCAGAAAGGTAAGTTTGTGAGCAACTAGTCTACTGCTCTTTTTCACCTTCCCCATGGGGAGTAGATGGTGACTTACCGTATCTTTCGACACACCACACTCCTTGACAAGTTCGCAAGTACTTGTGGACGGATTTGACTCAACAGCTTCTTGCAGAACTTCATCAATATCAATTAATGGTCACCTGGAGCTATTTTTCTTTTCCATCGTATCTCCGCTGCTAAATTTTTCAAACCAAGGCCACACAATGAGTTGGTTAAGGACACCTTCCTCTTTGTATTTAATAATTTCACAAGTTTATTGAGTGGCTGTGATTTTTTTTTTTTTTTTTTTTTATACCTAGTACATTATTACATATTACATCATTACACTATTACTTAAGATTTCACTGATCTTTGAACCTGGTATTCATTTTTGAATCCATATATGGCACACGATCTCTTATATTATACTGTCTTTATTGAAAGCAATAGATTGAAAAAGAAGGCCAAGAAAAACTTAATTTCCAAAATTATTATTTAAGTTCATTTTTAAAATTAATATTATTGATTGACATATTTAAATATTTATGGCCTACAGGAATGGCAACATTAGCTGCCATATGAAATGACAGAAAGGCCAATACTTTTATTGGTCAATTTATGTCAGCCATTCCATAAATAGGGCTCTTACTTGTTTGTTCATTTTACTTAATTAGAGATTTTAAGTTAATCTTAGATATGCCAAACCGTTTTGCACCAGTGCCCAACTACAACTAGGTTGAATTAACTTGATAAAGAAGATTCTTTCAGTTTCCCAGCAAAGAGCAAAATTAACATTAACTGTGTGGATGGGGGAAAGCATGGCAAAGGAATAAGATGGTAATCTGCCCTATCTTTAAAAAGGGTGGCACTTTAGAATGCAAAATCTATAAACTCTTATGTATATATACAATTTTCTCTAACATAGCATATCAGAGGCTTTTACTGTATGCTGAAAATATATTTGGCGTATGCCAGGTAGACTTCACAAGAAGTAAGTAAACTTGTTAAAGCAATTATCCATGTAAGCAGTGCTATCTATGATTATCAACAATCAGTTTGTTAATGATTCCGCTAGAGCCCACGGCAATGCACTCCCATAACTCTCGTGTACGCCATCTTAACACCTTATGATAAAGTGACCCACTTTTAGCTTCTGTCTCCATACTGTAAAGACCTATGCTAACATCTCCTCACACGAAAGTGACCTATTGCTTTCTTGTTTACTAAAGTGGTTTAAACTTTTGGAATTTTTAATTTTCCCCAACAGTGCTTGTTGAGATACTGAGGGGAGAAATGTATTTTATGACACTAATAAAAATATTATTAGTCGCATAATAAAATATATTATAATATTCATTATATATTACCAGTCACTAATAAAAATATTATTGGAGCAGGAAAGACTATATCTCTTTAGCCCTAAAAGAAAGAAGCGTATTGAAATTTTCTTGACATTACTTGTCAAATTTCGGTTCTCGAAATTAATGATTTACGGTGGTTCAAGAAGTTATAGAATTTTAAGATTTCCACATAGCAGTGAAGCAGAAATTTTGAACCAGACGAGAACCGTTCCCTTTAATGGAATTTAAAAATTTTGGTCAGTGAATTTTAAAATTCTTGTGCTTATTTGTTCCACCATTTATTTGTACCAGTCTGCCTTACAGTTCACAATCTTTTTTCTTTCATTAGTATTTTTAGCAAACACAACCACATATTTTTGCTTCTCCTGGGCCAGATACAGTTTCAATCATTAAACCACACGATAATTACTTGATTATTTTATGAACATTTTTCATTCTTGTCCCGAATAAAATTATTTCAATAAATTTTCTCAATAATTTGCCTCTGCAATTTTCTTGCATCCAACAAAAAAGAGGAAATAATTTTTTTCCTTTCAATTAAAAAAAAAATGTGTAATTTGGTAGTTCACTATTTTGATCCTAGCTGCTAAATTCTCCTTAGAATCCCTAGCCAATATATCCAATGTATCCACTTCAACCTAAAATTATTTATTATTGTAACCCTATTAAACCTGTTCATTTACAATCGAATTTCATGCAGAATAACATGTCACAGTCCTGAAGTTCCTTTCATTTTACTTTATTTAGACCAAATTATCAATTGGGTTCATCTTGTGTTTATTCATTTTAACAATTTGTAATTACCTACGATGAATTGTTAGAGTTTTTAGGACATTAATGAAAATTATGGAAATTTCTTCAACTCGCAGCCATGCGAGCAACTCGACATCTAGTAATAAGCCTCATTTGAATCTCACTTTAAATACCTCATTACCAATTCTGAATACTGTATGTTTAGGAATTTAGAAAGCCTGAAGAATGGCGAGCATCAGCTCTAAGAGAATTTTTTTTTTCTTTAAGAGGTCTTATGCCACTAAATAATTAGAGTCACTTCATTTTAAGTGATTAATTATCATTAAAATTCTCAGTATAAAGTGGATTTTTTGAATAAATAAGTGAACTAATTCTTGTTAAAGAAACATAGACAAGCCTATTTTTAATATTAGTAAATATATTTTAGATAGAAAAAAAAACTAGAGATTGATTGCATTAATACTTTAATTAGAAACTTTCTGATTAAAGATGGCTGCTTATTTCAAAATAAAGATTATTACTTTCAAAATTATTTTCCCTTAAAAAATATTCACTAATTCCAAACAATCAATGAGAGGGAATAGAATAAAAAAATCTATCTGTCCCAGCCAGGAATCGAACCTGGATCTCCTGCTATCCGGGCCGGCGTGCTTAACCATTGCACCACCAGGACGAGCTAGATATCTTATTAAATTCCCACTACAATAGCGAGAGCCTAACCCACGAGAAATACGAGAACATCGTCTTAAACTCGAAGGAGCTGACATTGTCAAGCTATTAGTCGACTCTCGTCATTTACTTTTTTTCTTTATAAATATTTATTTGGTTGTGGTTTATTATCCCAAGTAAATTCTATTCTATTAATTCTTAATATTATAAGTTAAAATAATTAGTCTATTAAATTAATTACAGTTTGTAACTAATGAATAAATAACTGATAAGTTAGATCAAATAATCAGAGAGAGAGAGAAAGGTCAAAACAAAATAGAGGATATAATAATAGAACACAGGTGAAAACTCATACACAAACACATACACATATGCTAATACTCCTGATTCATGTTTTATGAATTATTTAAAATCACATCATCAGAAAAACTTTAACAGCTGTTTTTCTTAAGCAAATTAACAATGAACATACATTTAAATTATGTAAAAATGCAATTTTCCNCAGTTGTGTTCTGCAGTTTACAATGTGAACAACCACCCTGGGGAGATTTCTCCACTCAACACCATTGCCCTGATGATGGCTTACTAGGTAAGCCGAAACGTTGGCATAAATAAAAATATTACTCCAAATTTTGGTGTATATTTTTTTCTTCCTGGCCGAAACCCCGACCATTCTCACATGCCATGCTTTATAGTTGTCTCCTACTAAAATTATTAATGAATTTCATTCGGTCCCCTAATATACACTCGTATCCCCCCCCAATTTATTTTGATGGCTGGTTTGGTTGATAGTGAATATAACAGAATAAAAGATAATATCATAATGATACCGTCCACAGAGAAAAATAGAGGAAAAAAACTGCACCTACATCATAGACATACATAAAAATAATAAATGAATTACATATTTTATATAAGTGTTTTACAAATTACATGCTTTTTTTTCATAAGATGTAAGAATGGAGAATTCCTTAAATATATAAACAATAGAAATAGGGGAAGAAACGATAAAAAAAAATGTTTGATATGATATTTAAAAAGAATTCCCAATATGATCTGAGTCATACAATTCCTTAATGACAAGGAGAACAATTTTTTCCATTCTATTCAATTGAGA
This sequence comes from Oncopeltus fasciatus, assembly GCA_000696205.2. Lineage (NCBI taxonomy): Eukaryota > Metazoa > Arthropoda > Insecta > Hemiptera > Lygaeidae > Oncopeltus > Oncopeltus fasciatus. The sequence continues at coordinate 293,852 of KZ807803.1, forward strand.
CAGTCAAACTAAGCACCACATTCCAAAAGATTGCCAATGAAAGCAATCATAATGAACAGAACTGAAAGAAATCTAAAGCAGCACAGAATTATAAATTGAGAACTATTCAGTGGCTATTTTTTGGCCAAAATGTCTCACTTTAAATCATTGTTAAAGCCTCTGCTCACAGAGACTATTAAATTATTCAGAAAAATTCAAATCTTAAATATTATTCAGTGATAGTCTTCAAAGTATAAAAATTCTGCAAAACAGCCTGAAGTGTTACCTTCACACATCACACATCTGATATAAATGGATTGTGTAATAATTGAATATTTCTAACCAAGCTCTAAAACTATACAGGGCCCCAAAATGACAATTATAGATGTTCAAAAACTCCATTTAACTTTAAAATCTTTAAATAATCTAGAGGGATGGCCATGTATGTTGATTCTTTTGACACATGACATATGCTTGGTTTATCTTACAGTTGTTTACTATTGAGAAAAGGATTACAAGTACACACAATCTCTCTCTTTCTGTATTTACATGTGCACACATCACACAAACTGCATTTGATTGAAAAAATACACTTGTATTGTTTATTTGTACTTTTTATTTTTATTGTTGCCACTAGGTCGTAATCAGCTATACTTTCAGCTGAGACCTATTTGTTATTCTAGGGGACTTACCCAGTCCTCCAGAATAATATTTTACTAATTTTACCCAGAATAAAATGTATTTTTCTTTCTTTCTTTAAGGAGAATGGAGGGACATTACCTCAAAAAATTTTGTGGAAGAATAAATTTCTGTGTTCATTCTCACCTCCTTTAAGGTGTTAGTTCTATTTTTATAATTCATTATCTCCTTCAAAGAAATTAAGGTACTAAATTTCTTTCATTTAAAATTCATTGATTGAAAACAGTAAATCAGTGTTTACCTCTGCATTCTCTCACTATGTTGGGTTCTCTGCAGCATTGGTTAAATCATGGATTGATTTCAAGAACTTCTCCACTTTCAATTCATGATAAATTAAGTGGTCATCCAAATTAAATAATAATGAACAGGATTTTTTTAATTCTAAATTTTGGGAAAAAAAATTGATCACTATTATTTTTATACAAGAAATGCAAGGGAATAGAATAAAAAATTTTTACTTCCTCAGCCGGGACTCGAACCCGGATCTCCTGCTTTCCGGGCAGTTATGCTAGATAATTTCTAACCTCCAAGGCAAGCTAGATAATTTCTTCTACTCCCCACACTTTATTCCGAGTCTAAACCCCTGAGTAAGACAAATATATTGTCTTATGCTTGAAGGAGCTAACATTGTCGGCTAGCCTCGGTGGTGTAATGGTTAGCATAACTGCCCAGAAAGCAGGAGACCCGGGTTCGAGTCCCGGCTGAGGTAGTAAGATTTTTTTTATTCTATTCCCTTGCATTTTTTTGTATGAAATTAATGTGGAATTAAGTACCACAACTAAAATCAGTATTTAACTTATTTATTTTTATATATTATTTTTATTTTTGTAGCATTCAGTAAAAGTCGGTGGGAATCTCTAACACCCACTCAGAGGAGAGATTCACAAGCCTAGAGGATGGAATATTTATATCAAAGCATTCTTCTTTAATGAACAGAGAGAAATTACTTAGAGTTTAGTAGCTTGTGTTTCAAAAATCCTATTCTTGAAAATAACTTCATTTTCAATCACCCTTTCCCAAACACACACACACAAAAAAGAAAGAAAGTCTTAGTTGAGTTTGAATTTTCCAACATTTCAACCAATTCTCATAAAGTACTCTGAAAATGTTAATTAACCAAATTTCATATAATATTGTTTGTTAGGACTGATACTAAATTGAGCAAACCATTTGTAACTATGAGGCTTTCTAATTAAAGTGAAGGAATTGTCATTTAAGGTCATTTGACTATTTTACAATACTATCTGTTCTTTTATTATATAATATACTGTTTTGCCATACGATAATAATTTTTTGATGATTTTTCATCTCTTTACCAATAAGAAGGTATATTGATTAGGAAGCAGTGGCATCTTGAGTATATCATATTTTAGGCTCACTAAAAATTAACTAAAAGAATTCTTGTCTTACAGTGGAATGATACTTTAGTATTTTCTAATACCAATTATGCTAAATAATTCTAATGTTATAATCTACCAGAAAAAAATAGAGGTAAAAATCGATTTAACGTTTAAATTTGTTTATTTTATTTTAACCAAATTTTTCTTATAGTAAAGCTGGGTTTGATATTTTACAAATTTTAAATTCATATTGCAATTTATCAGCTGCTTAAACATTCAATTAATTTAATTTAATTAATCTAATTTCTTTTGCAAATTAAATAAACTTCTTATGAGGCTGCTCAAAAATATTTTCACTTACAATTAACACACCTTAAAATCAAATTTTTGATACTAGTGTCACACCTGATAACTCTTGATTCCTCCCAAGTATTTTAGGCCAGTATTTTTATAGAATATGTATGATTAATCTTTGTATTTTATATCATATCAATTTTTACATAACAGACCCTCTCTCTGATATAAACTTTAATAATGTTAAGGATTTTGTATATTTTGTCTTGTCTAATGCCATTTACATTTTTAGATGCTCCCAAATTAAGTCCCGACCCATCAGAATATCATATTCTTTAAATTATCTTTCACATACAACTATAATTTTTAGTGCCCTATTATTCATAATTACTAGTTAGGATCTGATTATAATAAATACTTACTTGTTGTATTATAGTCTTCCATTAATATAGGCCCACTCAAGTCAACAAGATTTAAAGAGGAACAAGAACTGAAACGACGCTGTATTTTCAAAAGGTGCTTATTTGGTGATTCTGAAACAAAATAATGATATTAACTAAAGCTATTGGAAATATATATACAATTTACAAGAGAAAAACTATTTAACTTCAACCATAAGATATTTTCTTTTAAGTATATATATATATATATGGCTATTTTTTGNTGGATATATATATATATATGGTATCAAATTAATAAAATGATGAAATGAGCTCGAAACAAAATTTTAGAATAAATCTTTTATTCAGAAGATAAAAAAATTCAGGTAACGTCAGTTTTTATTTAAATAATCTTTTTTTTTTTATTGTTGCTTATGCCATCTTAACCCATTACTACGGGTGGGTGCCATAATAGCATTCATTTATTAATTTCTTTCCTCCTCTATTTGATCATGCTTGAAACTGACTGAAAATTGACAGTGACGTCTCTCAAGTCTTGTGCAAGGACAGCTTGAACACAAGTTCAAATAGAGAGTTTTTAATCATAGAGATTATTTGTTGGGGTTTGGACAAGGTTGATCCAAAAAATACAATTTAAAAAAAATGTGTATTTTTAATTATCTGCTGATATTTTGGCTTACATTGTAAGCCATCGTCAAAACTATCTGAAGGTCATGAACATTTGAACAAATGAAATTTTTAATGAAACATTTAATCCAGGTGGCATGACGTCCCCTCTCGCCTTCATGATAGCCCTGAAGATGGCTTACAATATAAGCCCAAACATCACCAGATAATAAAAAATAAAAAAACTTTTTTTAAATTGGATTTTTTGTATCAACCTTGACCAAACCTCTACTAAGATTCCACACAAGGTTTAAAGAATAGCTGAATATTTTGACCTTGATACTTTGGAAAAATTACTAAGGTAAGTCATAATCATCATCATAGTCCATTCCCCCCCTATCAATAAGCAGTGTGGAGGTCAGTTGAAAAGAGCCTTTTCCAAAACACTCTGTCCTCTTTGAGCATTCACCTTTTTTTCCAGGAAAGGCTATGTCTACCTACCTAAGGCAGCTTCCTGGACGCAATATTCTCATGTTAACCTGGATCATCTCTGGGCTCTTGTGCCCTGCATCTTTCCCTCATATGTTGTATGTGCAATCTTTATAATGTCAATTCTTAAAAGGTGGGCGAACCATCAAAGTCTGTATTCTTCTATGATTGTCTGAAGTTGTTTGATTTGAGGCTTTTTGGGCTTAACTGTTATATTTCTATCCCTCCTAGTTTTAAATTCTACTTTTCTAAAGAATCAAATTTCCATCTTAATGACCTTTAACTCTTCTTGAATAACTTTCACATTGCATTGGAGGCCTCTGTCATCATTAGCTAACACCACCAAGTCATCTGCAAAAAGTTAATAACTAATACTGCTTATACCCTCATAAGATGCAGGTAGTCAAAGGGGTAAGATCACATTCTTATTTTCATTTATAAATATTAATTTTATTTGTGGTTTTTAATCCCACATAAATTTAAATCAATTAATGCAAGGGAATATAATAAAAAATCAAATTATCCTATTACGCTACCGGGATAGCCAGATAACTTATTTATTAAATTCCCAGCACTAATGTCGAGAGTCTAACCTACGAGAAAGACGAATACACCGTCTTATGCTTGAAGGAGCTGACATTGTCGAGCTATTTATCGACTCTCGTTATTTACTTTTTATTTTAATTTATAAATATTAATTTTATTTGTGGTTTTTAATCCTACGTAAATTTAAATTAATTAATGCAAGGGAATAGAATAAAAAATCTAACTGTCTCAGCCAGGGCTCGAACCTGGATCNCTAATTGCCCCAGCCAGGGCTCGAACCTGGATCACCTGCATTATTCTATTCCCTATTCTAATTATTCTATTCCCTATTCTAATTATTCTATTCCCTTGCATTGATTGATTTAAATTTACACGGGATTAAAAACCACAAATAAAATTAATATATATATATGAAAATAAAAATTAAATAACGAGAGTCGATAAATAGCTCGACAATGTCAGCTCCTTCGAGCATAAGACGATGTATTCAGCTTTCTCGTAGGTTAGACACTCGGCACTAGTGCTGGGAATTTAATAAGTTATCTGGCTCTCTCAGTAGCGTAATAGGATAACGAGCTTCCCCGGTTAGCAGGAGATCCAGGTTCGAGCCCTGGTCGGGACAGTTTGATTTTTTATTATATTCCCTCGCATTAATTTATTTAAATTTATGTGGGATTAAAAACCACAAATAAAATTAATATTTACAAATGAAAATAAAAAGTAAATAACGACAGTCGATAAATGGCTCGACAATGTCAGCTCCTTCGAACATAAGACGATGTATTCATCTTTCTCGTAGGTTAGACTCCCGACACTAGTGCTGGGAATTTAATAAGTTATCAGGCTCTCCCGGTAGCGTAATAGGATAACGAGCTTGCCCGGTTAGCAAGAGGTCCAGGTTTGAGCCCTGGCTGGGACAGTTAGATTTTTATTCTATTCCCTTGCATTAATTGATCACATTCTTAATTTAGCTATGAGGAGACCTATGTCCAAAACAAGGAGGAAGAGGAACTAAAGCTGCACCTCTGACATATTTCTAAGACAAGTCATTTCAAATTCACTGGAAGAGCAGTTAGATGTTTTAATGTTGTTTCTTTGATAGGTCGCACAGAACTCAAGAATCCTCTCACAGTTATTCCTGCAGTATTGCTCACCACTGATTTCAAGGTTATCTGGTCATTGGCTGCTGTCCTTTCAAACTCTTCCTCGAGGTCTCCCATTATTAATATCTCCAGCTGTGTCATTGGCGGTCTAGCTTCTGCATTACAAGAGCCCTAATCCTGCCTTGTCAGAAACTTCTCCCTAGAGGTCCCCTAGTCTCTTAAGTGTGTGAAGCAGTTCACTGCAATTAGTAAAAGGCAGATTTAAAACTATCACTTTTATGGGGACACAAAAGCTACAGTGAAAATCACTGCATAAAAATTTAGTAATAAAAAACATTGTGTTTTTTTAATCCCACGTAAATTTAAATCAATGGCCCTGGCTGGGACAGTTAGATTTTTTATTCTATTCCCTTGCATTAGTTGATTTAAAAGTAATAAAAAATGTTTAATTTGTTTAAATTCTTCATTTCCAAAAATTATATTATTTTGAGTTTATATTAAATTAAATTAAATATCCTCTGTTTTGTTATAATTTAATTCTAAATTGTTATTTTAATCTAAAATTTACATTTTTTTATACACTCATTTGCTTAATAAGTATTGTGATATCCCCTTACACATCTTTCAGATGCTCCAGCAGATCATTTATATACACAAAAATATAGGTGGCACAAGTAACAATCCTTGAGAGACATTAACAGCAGGTTAATGGACACTTTTTAGATCTACTTTTTGGATTATTGTCAATTGCCATTGCTCTGAATAGTAAGATTCCAGAAGCATAGGTGCACTTCTTATTCCATAGCTTTCCAATTTTTGCATTGTGCTCTACTCAGCCAAAAGCTAAAGAAAGGTCAGAAAGAAATTCTATTACATTTTCCTTAGAATCCAGGAACTTACTAATTCTATCAATGTCTCCATACTAATCTTATTATTATGTCTCCAGTAGTCTTCTTTGGTGTACACCAGAATAGAGACTTCGTAATGAGATTTTTCTTATCCAACCACGATATTAACCTGTTGTACAATGCTTATTCAAAAACATTCAAACATATTGGTAAAACTAAACTTTGTCTACAATTTTTAATTAAATCATCAGCTTTCCTATAAGTTGTTGATGTATTTTATGTTTTTAAGCAGCTTGGAAAGACTCATTTGGTAAACATAAGATTTATTAGGAATGTTAATGGCACATATATAATAAGTCATTAACAAGACTTGTGCACATATAATACATTCAATAAAAAGTTTAAAATTAGAATAATAATAAATTTATAATAAAAGGGTATTAAAAAAAAAAAAGTGAATTTTTATCAAATCAGATTTCAAACGACTGTAAATGTTTTAATCTTATTTAACACTCATCAATACTTGATAATCCCTTCAGAGCATTTTCTAAGTTTGTTAAATTCTGTTTTCTTTGTCAAAAAAGTCTCAGTTTATTTATTTGTTTCAAAGAAGGAATATGACAATATCCCACAAAATAATCATAATTTTAGGCATTACTGGAAAAAAAAAAAAAAAATTCAAAGCCGCTGAAGCAACTCATGAAACATGAAATACAAAAATGTTTAAATATGAAGGGGAAGGAGTCCTTGACCAGCTCACTAGGAAGAGTTAGTTTGAAAAATATAGCAGGGGAGATACGATGAAATAAAGGAAGAGATGACCAATAATGGATATTGATGAGATTCTGTAGGAAGCTGTTCAGTTTAATCCATCCATAAGTACTGCACGCAAACTTGCAAAAGTGCAGTAGACTGGTCCCTCACAAACTTACTTCTCAGCAATCGGCTAAGAGGTTAGAAATTTCTGAAAATTTATTGAAAAACCCTTTTGGTATGAGATTTCACCAAAAGATTGTCACTTGTTTTGAAAAGTGGGTTTACTTGGGAATTTCGAATACCCATAAATAATCGCAAGATCATGGTCTAAGTGCTTTACCGGTTGCAAGGGGGAAATTTAAAGAAATATCTATATTTTGCATAGATTTTTTTTTAATTTTATTTTTGAAGGTGTTATTTATCACATAGTAGTTCCTGATGGATACCCTATAAATTCTAAACTCTAATACGAACAACTGGAATGAGAAGTTGCCTGAGCATTAGTCTGCTTTGATCAACTGAGTACAAGTTTTATTTCAACAATTTTATATTTGCTTTATGCTCTTCCTCACACTTCCCATCGAGCCAAAGAAATGTTTAAAGAACTTTGTGGATTTGAACTCTTGCCTTATCTACCATCAGTGCAGACCTTGCACCATTGAATTACTACTTGTTGCAATCCGTGGCCCATTTTCTTCAAGGAAAAAAATTTGATAATTGTGTGGAAGTTGAAATTGTGGTCCAAGTGTTCTTTGACTTGGATGTTAGCCATCTCAATGAATGGTATAAGCTTGGTATTGAGTAATTGTTAAGCAGATGGTAAATGATGTTAGATAACAATGGGCTATACTTCGAGTATTAATTTTTCTTTATATCAAAGATATAACACAATTATTTGGTTAAATAAAGATTTTTTTTGTTTTTGTTAATTATGTACCCCTTTAATTAAGATTTGTAATGAATGAAGAAATAAGTTAGATTGTGATGATAAAATTTAAAATAAATCAAATAACTATGTGTTGAAATTAATCCTCTAGCAGAAAATAATTAGATATAAATGATATACAAATACAGGAATTTCACAGTAAAACAATGAAAATTAAGAATCTTGATGGATTAAGTGATAAATATATCAGATTAAAACATATTGGACTAAATGAGAATAAAGAATGAAAACATAAAGATAATAAATAAAAATATTTAAGATTATGTTGAGGATGAAAGTATTTTAGATGGGCAGAGAAAGGAGTTTTTCCAGATAAGTCTTAGAGCAAGAATCTTGAAGTGGCAAAAATTTTAAATAATATTTTAAGTGCAGAAACAAAAAGCACTTAGGCTGGAGAGGTCTAACAATAAGCAGAGCTATAAAGCTTTTGAAATAATTAGAATTAATATAGGAGGATTACAATCTCCAGCAGTAAAACATTAAACAGGGACTGAAAATGACCCTTATGAATTAAGCTGGAGAAATTAGTCAGGGTTTCAGCCAGGATCAGAAAAATAAAATACTCCAAAATTATTTTATTCTTGCCGACGTTTGGACTTAACCTGTAAGTCATTATCAGGGATGAAATACAATACACACTATTACACTTATTGAATTATAGATTGGAATGGATGGAATAGGGTTTACATAGAAAGGGGTGTAATACCACCACTGCAGAATCAATATCTATCAGGACTATTATAATACTATTTCTAGTAGGTGCCAAATATCAGAATTTCTCGTAAGAATTTAATTTTTCATGGGACAGAAATGAAATTCAAATCCACACGGAATAGGAATATTAAGAGAGGTTTTTTTTGTTAATATCTGGTAAATGTTTCTTGTCCTTACATGGTTGAGCGGTATTAAAACAAAATAATAAAATTACCTATTTGAGTCACATTTAAAATTGGTGATGGGCATATTTCACCATCAAGTACTAAATCAGGAACTGTAGTAGAGGATGTGGCACATCTAAAATTTGGAGTAGAATCTGAAAGAAAAATTAAATGTAATTGAAAAAGATTAGAATGATTTTGGGAATGTCAATTGAGTAATGAAATTCTCTGGAAATGAGTCTCACAAGTAGATGTAATCTGTTTCTTTAACCAGTAAGATTTGATTATCTAAAACATCCTATCAATTAAAATATATGTTAATAAATACACATAAATAATTAGTACCATTTACATCTAACAATACTTACAAAAAGTATTGTTTATAAATCAAGTACATAAAGTAAGAACATGAGTTGTTTTCTCATCAATTAACAAGTTGTTTTCAAGGTTGAATCATCAGAATTGTTCACAGCCTGTTTCTAAACATTCAAAAATGTATTGATTTAGTTAGGCACCCTACATTTGAAAAAGGTACAAAACCTGCTAATCTGACAAAAACTTTTGGCTGATAAAGAATTGTGTACTTAATTATCTTAGATACATTCCAAAAAGATGTGATTTATCAAAAAATTAATTAGCTTCAAGTTTGGGTGCAGGAATGGATGCCTATTTTCTTCGTTTTTTTTCTTTAAAAAAAATGTTATGACACACAAAATTAAGATTCTAGCTAAATATTAAATTTTAAGAAATAAAAGGACATTGACAGTTACAAGTTTTACATCCTGAGGAAAACTGTAATCAACTGTTTGTTTCAAAGGCATAGTAGATACTTAGCCTAATTTAAGAGATAAGGAATATATTTTAATTCATTGAGGATTGAGTACATAACTTTCAAAAGAACACATATATGCTATGGACATCAAAGTTTGCATTTTAGGATACAGTTTGAGACTGCAAGTTTCGTGATTAGTAAATTAAATTAAATCAAGGACATTTTAAACATTTCTATTATTATGAATATGAATTTAACAACATAGGTTGTTACTCATATAGGGAAAGCTGTAAACGCTATTAATAAGAGTGCTAGTGTCAACTTAGTTTATTATCATAAAAATTGAAAATTAAATATCATATAAACTTTTTATCTGAATAATAAGGAAGAAATTATTATGCTTACATAATTCTAACTTAATAATTAATATTTATTATTATAAATGAAACATACAAGAAACCATATTTCACAAATAACTAAATTTGAAGTTTCAAAGTTTTTCTTTTGACTAAAGATATAGCTTTTAAAGAGAATTTCATTGTTCTTTAATAGTTGGAATTGATATTTTGTAGTGTACAGATGTATTTTAAAATATTAAATGAATTGAAATCTAGCAGTTGTAGAGCACTAATAAATTTCAAACATTTTTTATTATTTTGGTTTAACTTCTTATTTAAATTTTATTATCAAATTTAATTGGATCAGTGAATTATGTTTTGTATACCCCTTAAAGATAATTGATGACAAACCTATTTCTTATATTTTCATTTTCTTCTTAAGAAAGATTTTTAAAAATAAAAAAAATTTTCTTTACATTCATGATTTGCATTGTAAATTAATTTTTATTTATTAANTTACCTATTGATAATTTAAATTAAATGTTTTACATTCCACTTCCTTCATCCATACAAGTGGATAAAAATTATCAGAAAAATATTTGTGTATCCTTGCAGTGAAAGATTTAAAACTTGGTTTTGGTCAGAACTCAAGTTCTGCACCCTGAGATGTGACCATAAACCTCCATCGGAGATCTCTCCAGACATCACTATCGCACTGATGATGACTAACAAGTTAAGTCGAAATGTCGGCAATAATAAAATAATTACCCTTTAATTTTGGAGCATTTTATTTTTCTGATCCTAACCCAAACCCTGACAAATTTCTCCACCATAATACTCGACACTGTTGGCCATTCAACCTACAACCATGTTAATATTTTCCATGGAGAATTCATAGGGGTTTGGCCAAGGTTGAAAAAAAGTACAATTTTTAAACAAAGTTTACTTTTTATTATCTGCCGACATTTTGGATTTCATTGTAAGCCATCTTCAGAGCTATCATGAAGGTGAGATGGGGCGTGTTGTCACCTGGATCAAATGTTCATGACTGAACCCTAACAAATTCCCTATTAATAATCTCTACAGTCAAAAACTCTCCATTTGAAATAAATATTTTCCTTAACATGTATTTTTCATAATAGTTATATAAATAAAACCCTTAAATAAAAACTTTTCATTTATTACATTATATATTATTTTTAGTTTTTTATATCGCTGACAGTAAAAAAGAAATTCATGATTTTTTCTATGTAGAACCAGCAGGAGTTTTTTTTTCTAATGAGATATCTGCTCAAATTTAACACACTAATAATTCTGATAAATCTGAAATCACTCACTTGCAGAACTAAATGGTGATGAGTCACTTTTAATAGAAAAGCCACTCTCTCTTATTATTCTGGTTGACATATTCCTACTTATGTGGGTCCCCAGAGTTGATCCTGAATAGAAAGAAAAATATATGTACTTAGTTGTCTCAAATCAGTGTCTAGATTAGACCATATAATGATATCAGATTTTAATGTAGTGAATTAATATAATGCAATGAAAACATAAATATAGGATTTTAAAATGTTAATATTTTTTTACAAATGTTACAGAAAAAATATTTACGACTTTTTGAACTGACTGTTGATGAGTCACTACCAATAGAAAGTTCAGCCTCTCTTAATACACAAGTTGGTAGTAAATCTTTACTTCTTTGTGGATTGAGAGATGTACCTGGGAAGAAGAAAATAAATTTCAAATGAAAATTGATCCTTCTAAATTATCAGTCTACAAAATTTTGCAAATTGAGTAATGAAAGAAAAATCTTACAGATCGAATACTCCTGGTGAGAAAAAAGGCACCTCTCAAGTGATTTACTTCTTCTCCGTCTTCTAAAACCTAGGACTAAAAATGCAGATAAGAACAATAAAATAGATAAATCTAGTCTTAGTTTGAGTAATTAAGTAATAGAACATCTAGAATAATTTTGAGAAAAAAAATCTCCTTAAATAACAAATAGCCTAACATATATTTGCACTTTTTCGTTGTACTGTATTTACTTGTTGAATTGATTTTGTCAAGGCTTATTATAGATCCATAATTTGAATTGTAAATGAGAGTTTATGAATACTCTTATAGAATTATTATAATCTTTTAAGCTTTTTTTTCTTAAAAAAAAAATAGATATCAAAGAAAATTTACACTATTGTAAGATCCTATTGCTTGGAAAGATTAAATACTCTTAACTAAATTGTTTTGACGACCATTATGTATCCTTATACACCTAACAGTTCCCAAGTTACCTGTAACACCTAATCAATCTATTTTACCAGTTAAACTGAGCCCAACTGTCCATTAAATAGTGACCATTCCTAGTAAAAAAATATTTCTGTCATATAAAAAAAATCAGTTGACTAATAACAATATCAATTGAACAATATAAAAAAGAGTACCTGGTGAGCTACTGACTGGCTGAACCTGAAAAAAAGAATTGATATGAGTAAATATACTTAATTTTCAAATAAAATAATTAATAAGGATAAAGATTTGTGATACTTAATCACTTACTGAGCACTCTTTTAACTTGTTTTTATATTCTCTGATTTTAATACGCTTCTCAATTCTTTTAATATCTAAAACATTAATTAAACCATTTATGGTAAACTATTTTTTTTATAAAAACACACACATAAGTAACATAATCATACTAATTTCAAAGCAAAACATATCTCTTGTTATAAAATAAATATATTTCATTTCTTTATTCCAAAGGATAAGGTAGTATTTTTTCTCAGCAATAGTTGTTTTTATAACCTGGTTGGTTAAATAAAGAGTAACAAAGATGTGTTCACAGAGTAAATGTTTTTATATATACTATAATTAGACTATGATATAATAAATCATATAAAATTTTTGCTTGAAAATAGCCAACTAAGGCCAAAACATAACAAATAAGATTTGTTTAAGATTTCTTAAAAGAGAAAATCATTGATGGCATAAAAACTGCCTTAATCTTTTAAATAAGTAGTTGAAATTTTAAGGATAATTGAACAAATATTTAATGAATACACTATTTTTTTAATTAATAAATCTTTATTTATTACATTCTGTTAGTTAACATCTTGTAGTTTGATGATAGATATGTACAAAACAAATTAAAAATAACAATACAATAAGTAGCTGAATATCACTGTGCAGAGAGAAGGGGCTCATCAAACCCACTCCTAATAAGTTTAGGCGTTAAGGCCTAGGAGGTGGCAAGACTGAAAGGATTGTATTCGTTGGATATTGGAAGGCTTAGCAGCACTCCACAATTATGCACCGTAGGTTCAGATTCGTCGTATTATGGTTTTGTAGATTGTCAGTTTGTTTTCTACTGTGTTATGTTATAAAGCTGTATAAGGGTCTGTGGCGTTTGTTGAGTTCTTGTCGCTTGATTTTAGTTCATTTCAGTTGAGTCATGAGTCAAGATGGAACCCAAGGTAACGGACTGAATCAGAGAGGGGTATAGGGATGTTATTGTTAGGAGAATCTTTTCTTAGCTGAAAATTTACCTCTACACATTTGGACTCATTTATTTTAATTCCCCATTTGCTGCACCACTCCTGAATAGCATCAAGGTGGTTTTGTAAAAATATACAAATTAAATCATATAAACCTCAGTAAATCATCATATATGTCATTAGTGTTTAAATCTATTATTAAACAATTTATGTAAAACAAGAAATCCGATTTTCCAAATAAAATTATGTAAATGTATTGTGTATAAAAATTATTATAAGATTAGTAGTTGGTTCCTGTGCATTGTGAATTCTGTTACTCTGTGACTCTGACTGGAACCAATAAGTATAATGTAAGTGATAAATGTTGGAATATCATACTTTATAGAATTTTGTTCATTATATTCCCTCAGGAGTTGTTAATAAAATGGTTGGTAGTAAAACAGCACAAAAATAAGCCATGTTAAGTCACATAAATAATCAGCCAGGTTAATATATTGGAAAACAAACATTTCTTTTTTATTATTAGAAAAAGAATGAAGAAATGAAATGAATGTATTCCAAATTCATTTAATGAGAAATTAGAAGTAATGAAGGAAGTTCAAAAATTCAGTAATGAAGTGATGGTAAAAGAAAAGTAAAAAGTAAGATTCAGGAAGTTACTGGAAATAAATGCACTAGTGGGACTAAAAACTGAACAAACCTGTCTTTAAAAAAAAAGCCTATCGTGCAACTGTATAGCTTTAGTAAATTCATCAGCATTACAGTTAATGAAATATTAAAAATAAATAAATAAGTGAAATATTTGTATTTTAACTGTCTATGTCATTAAAAAAAAACCGGCTCCTTTTTTTATTTATTTTTTTTTTTTTTT
>KZ807803.1:312014-323245 GCA_000696205.2 Oncopeltus fasciatus
AGAAGAACCCGGGATGTTATTCAAGCAAGGGGAGGCAACACTCGGTACTAATGACTCACATTTCTTAATAATAGAGTGTTATTTTTCGTTTAGAGTGTGTTTATTTTTTTCTAAAAGTGACCATTTTTCTTTTCTTTTTCAATAAAGATTTTTTTACCCACTCATGTTGTGTTTTTTACCCTTTATTCTTGGTATACAACAAACAGAATATATCACAATAAATAAAGGTGAGCAAATTGTGACCTTTGACCTGTTATAAAAATGTTTATATGCATTTTTCAGGTAAAATTCAAGATGCGCCGGTTTTTTTGTCCCCAAGTTTTTTTTACACTTGTTATATTAAAAAAAAAATTATTATGTTTCAGGTATGAATAGTAAAGAACTTGACAAAAACGATTAAAATAAAGATAAATTACAATCACTAATTTGTCTACAAATGGCAGTCTACTTGCTGGGTCGCTTTCAGCTCTTTTTCTCGGAGACTTCTATGGTCTGAGTCAATATTCATATTTTCTTCTTCTTTCCTTTTTCTTAGGGTGTTTGATAATTTCTATTGCTTCTCTAATAGTCCTCTCTTGAGAGGTGTTAATCTTGGCTAGTAAGGTGCCTTCAAAGGGAATGTTGTGGTTAATGTTATGGAAATTTTCAGTTATTGCAGATGTCACAGATGGCGACAATAATAATTGCATAAAATAGGATAATAATTGTATATAATAGAACTCATTTTATACAATTCTTGCATTTTAATTTTAAACAGCCAGCAATCTTGTTTTACCGAAATAAACTTATAAAGAGTAATAAATAATATTACAGATAAGATAGGAATCGTTTGTGATTTAAGTAAGCATTTCTTGAGCCAGAGTTTACAAAAGCATGTTGTACTTTTATTTTGTAATTATCAACAATATAGTAATTATAAAAAATTTCAAAGATAATAGGTGGTAATTTGAGTGAATAGATAAGTTTTCAGATGAAAATACTAAAAGCTCAACTCAAGATGATTTAAATAATAATAATAAAATTATTTAAATGGTTGTTAGCGAATATGAGGTTTAAGTTCAATTAATGCATCCACCTTCACTAAACCCTTTATTTTCAAGATGGAAGATAAAGATTTTGAGTAAGTAAAGAATTGAGAGAACTTGCAATCTGCCAAGGGAACTGTCACAGACGGAAATTAGAACATTCTCATCTCAAATCTTCACTAAGCTGACTTCTCTTCCCCAGACAAAGAAAACAGCTGTTATCCTTCAATTGCCCCCTTTCCTTGCAGGTCTGTTCCACACAACATAAGTTCCCTAGTCTTTAATAATACACTGGGGGACAAAAAAACCGGCGCACCTGGAATTTTACCTGAAAAATGCAGATTAAATAATTATTTTTGTGTGCGGTGTAATAACTGGCACGACAGATCAAATGGGAGTACGATTCCTTATGTTTTGACAACAAATGTCTTAATCCTCTCTAGGATTAATGATATAAACTGAAAGATGGACTTTATCTCTCCTTTCTTTCTTAAAGGAAAAATTCATAATTTTGAATTCAGTTTGTCTCCAGAAACACATTGATTGGCGTTTCTTCTTTCCTTTCTTTCTTAAAGAGAAAATTCATAATTTTAAAACATTAAAAATGGTTTTGACGACAGAGGTTGTTGCGCGAATTATGGCGTTGATCGAAGACGGCCGAAGCCAACGATACGCGGCCAGAGTTCATGGACTGCCTGAAACAACAGTTCGCCGGGCAGTTCAGAGGTTTCGCGAAACTGGTAGCTATGCCAGGAGGCCGGGATCAGGCCGTCCAAGAGCGACACTCCCAGCTGATGATCGCTTCATTGCTCTCCAGGCCCTCAGAAATCGCTTTCAATCAAATGTAAGCGTGCGAACAGTAAGGAGGAGGCTTGCAGAGCTCGATATCCACTCCAGAGTCCCCGCATCCGGCCCTCTGCTCACCGCAGCGCACCGAACAGCTCGCCTCAACTTTTGTCGAGAACATTCCGCCTGGACAGAAGATGATTGGGCCTCTGTTCTCTTTTCTGACGAGTCCAGGTTTAACCTGTACGGTGCAGATGGCCGAGTTCGAGTGTGGAGAAGATTAGGCGAGCGATATGCACAGTGCAACATTAGGGGAAGAGTGCAGTTTGGAGGGGGCTCGGTGATGGTTTGGGGTGGAATTTGTTTAGAGGCTAAGACAGACCTCTATGTGTTCCGAAGGCCAACGCTTAATGCACATACGTATGTGACTGACATTCTGGAGGAATATGTGGTACCGTTTGCCACGTTTATCGGACCCAATTTCCTTTTTATGCATGATAATGCACGGCCACACGTCGCACACGTTGTAAGGGACTACCTGGATGAGGTAGGCGTCCGCACTTTGGAGTGGCCAGCTCGCAGCCCTGACCTCAACCCTATCGAACACCTTTGGGACCAGCTTGGAACGTCCATTCGGCGACAACAGAACCCACCAAGTGACCTCCAAGAGCTAAGGACGGCTCTGGTACGTGAATGGGATCAGATACCTCAAAATCGTGTAGCCAACCTGATTCGCAGTATGCCTAGAAGAACCCGGGATGTTATTCAAGCAAGGGGAGGCAACACTCGGTACTAATGACTCACATTTCTTAATAATAGAGTGTTATTTTTCGTTTAGAGTGTGTTTATTTTTTTCTAAAAGTGACCATTTTTCTTTTCTTTTTCAATAAAGATTTTTTTACCCACTCATGTTGTGTTTTTTACCCTTTATTCTTGGTATACAACAAACAGAATATATCACAATAAATAAAGGTGAGCAAATTGTGACCTTTGACCTGTTATAAAAATGTTTATATGCATTTTTCAGGTAAAATTCAAGATGCGCCGGTTTTTTTGTCCCCAAGTTTTTTTTACACTTGTTATATTAAAAAAAAAATTATTATGTTTCAGGTATGAATAGTAAAGAACTTGACAAAAACGATTAAAATAAAGATAAATTACAATCACTAATTTGTCTACAAATGGCAGTCTACTTGCTGGGTCGCTTTCAGCTCTTTTTCTCGGAGACTTCTATGGTCTGAGTCAATATTCATATTTTCTTCTTCTTTCCTTTTTCTTAGGGTGTTTGATAATTTCTATTGCTTCTCTAATAGTCCTCTCTTGAGAGGTGTTAATCTTGGCTAGTAAGGTGCCTTCAAAGGGAATGTTGTGGTTAATGTTATGGAAATTTTCAGTTATTGCAGATGTCACAGATGGCGACAATAATAATTGCATAAAATAGGATAATAATTGTATATAATAGAACTCATTTTATACAATTCTTGCATTTTAATTTTAAACAGCCAGCAATCTTGTTTTACCGAAATAAACTTATAAAGAGTAATAAATAATATTACAGATAAGATAGGAATCGTTTGTGATTTAAGTAAGCATTTCTTGAGCCAGAGTTTACAAAAGCATGTTGTACTTTTATTTTGTAATTATCAACAATATAGTAATTATAAAAAATTTCAAAGATAATAGGTGGTAATTTGAGTGAATAGATAAGTTTTCAGATGAAAATACTAAAAGCTCAACTCAAGATGAAAATAATACAGGCTCTACCCAAGATGAAAACAAAAGATTATTAACAAGATATTTTTTTAAATAGCAAATAAAATTACATTTACTTACCGTTTCTTCTTCCGGGTTGGACCGTGTCAAATTGGTGTTATTTGCCGAGCTTTCACACATCATGTGATGGCTTCTTCAGGGCTGAAAAGAGAATTCTCTTTTCAGCCCTGAAGAAGCCATCACATGATGTGCGAAAGCTCAGCAAATAACAGCAATTTGTCACAGTCCGACCCGGAAGAAGAAACGGTAAATACTTCTGACGACCGTCGAAGCCTACGTGAACATTACATTTACTTGCGAATTAGGGTTTAAATATTTTTTGTAGTTTAGAATAAAAAAAATTATTGTGGCACAACACAGTTCCCACTCAAATAGCCCTTAATTTAATGGAAAATAATTTATAGGAAACATTCAGAAAGCACATATAAAATTGGGAAGTGAATTGTTTTGAATAACTAAGATAATATATTAGTTTTCATTGTAAACACTTTATTACCAACCCATTCTCAAATTTTTGTTAAGCAACATATGGAAATACATAATAAATCATTATTAAGAAATGTCTGGATACACCTTCCTACTCAAGATCTGGGGAGGTCTTCAGGAGCTGATCAGCATAACTCTTTCAAACCATTTTAGTTTCTTCTTCTTCAACTAAGTAGGTCCTTTCACCTCAAATGGCTTTTATTCTGCCTTTCGTCCAAGATTTTTTCCAGGTGCTTCGTAAAACCTTGCATCTGCCCCTTCACCTTCTTGAAAAGTTTCCAATCTTTTCCTAATTGATAGCTCAGTAAGTAGTAATTTATTACTAATGCAAGGGACT
Organism: Oncopeltus fasciatus; assembly: GCA_000696205.2. NCBI lineage: Eukaryota > Metazoa > Arthropoda > Insecta > Hemiptera > Lygaeidae > Oncopeltus > Oncopeltus fasciatus. The sequence continues at coordinate 316,422 of KZ807803.1, forward strand.
TGTTTTATTTATTCTAAAGGCGCTTTGCTAGATCTCTTTTAAATTATTTCACTGCATTCTCGGCAGCTCCATGGATAGGTCCCATATTCGACAGCAACAGTTTGAGAATGGGTTGGTAAAAAAGAGTTTATTAAGAAACCTAATATATTACCTAAGTTATTTAAGACATTACACCTCTCAGTTTTAATTGCGCTTTCTGAATGTTTCCTGTTATTTTTCATTTAATTTAAGGCTATTTGTGTGGAACTGTTTCTTGCCACAATAATTTTTTGATTGTAAACAGCAAAAATTATTAAAAACCTAATTCTCAACTAAATGTAATTTTATTTATTTAATAATGAGTGGATAATGAATTTATAAGTTTGAGTAGTTTTTTTGAAGAGTTTCAATAAGTTTATTCCAGTTTAATTTTGAATCTAATGTTATTCCTAAATATTTCATTGAATTTACTTTATGTAGAGCTTCATGTACTTTGAATAGTAATAGTCTAGAAATTATTATGTAGTGCAATTTTTGTGCATTAAAAGTTAGTTTGTGAGTATTTGCCCACAAATTTGTCATGTCTACTACAGTCTGTGTCTGTAAGCGTTGATAGAATTTAGATTTAATTAATATAAGTATATCGTCTGCAAAAGCCAGTAATATTTTGTGGGAATGGTTTCTGCAGTAGTGAGTCGACTATAATATTCCATAACAGCAGGGAGGCAGCTTGAGCCCTGCTGAGGTGTACCAATTCCTCATCATATCAATAGATCTAGATGTTAAACATATAAAATGATCTTTTAGGTAATTTTGTACTAGTTTAAAAATATTCTATGGGCATTATTTATTCTTAAAATATATTTAAAATCGACGGCCACTACGAGTCTTCTATATTTTTTTTTACTACCTCAAGAGCCTGAAATGTGCCATTTTGTTTGGTGAAGCCGAATTGGTTTTTATGTAATAAATTGTTGTGGTGGAGATAGTAGGAGAGTCTATTATTTAATAATTTTTCTAAATTTTTACCACCTGCGGGAATAAGGCATATTGGTCTTAAAGATTTTATATCATTTGGGCTTTAGCCCAGATATTTTTCAGGAAATCGTCCACATTCAAGGTATATATTATATATTTGATACATGGTTAAGGGAAAAAATTCATACATCTTTTTCAATATTTTAGAATTTAGTCCACCTAAGCCAGGAGCATTGAGATTATTGATGACATCTGATAACGTTAAAATAGTTAATGGGAGGTCATTACTAGTCCTAAACAAACTGTTGCAAGATCATCTCACGATTGCATGATTATCATCATCTGTAGCAGGGTTATCCTGATGAATTAGATTATCCAGAATAAGGTTATACATTTCCTCTAGAGATTTTGTATAACCTTCTACAGGTGTTTTAAAATTGTGTAATATAATTGGTTGATACATCTTACCCACAGCATATTTGTAGGGCTATTTCCATGGATTTCGGGAAGGAATATCATTGCAATATTCTTTCCAGGAAGCCATTTTTTTCCCTTTAAAGATTTCAAATATTTGTGTTTAAGTGTAACTCTAAATGTTGATAGTTTCTAAGAATTTCGTCGGATTTAGTTTTTTGATAGATTCTGTGAGCCATGTTTTTTTCTTTTTCGGGGATCTAATAGATTTCCATCCCACCAAGCATTATGTTTCGAAATAGAATTTTCTATGCTGAAAAATAATTTTAAATGATTATATTTCATGCTTTCTTGCCAATTAATAATTTTGTTTATTAATGAATAATTTGTCAGAGTTAAATCTATATTACTAAATTCATGAGGCCCCAAAAAAGTCAGAACACCTAGGTTTTCATTATATATATATAAATCACTTTAAACGATGTAATTCTTGAGAATCCTACCACAATGATTCGTTATGCAATTCTACCACAATATAGAATGTCAGTTTGTGTCCACTCCAATTATTATTACATAGTCCAGAAAGGAGTCATTACTCTCTTTAGTTTATCAGTGTAATCAGTAACCTCCCTGTTTACAACAAAGTAGGTAGATACAAAGATATATGTATCCTTATCAACTCTAACTTGTACACATAACACCTGGACTAGAGTAATCACTAAGAAGCAAAGCTTCTAGTTGTTTACTTTTGATATTGATAAGGGATCTACACTCTTTGGGTTAACAGAAAATTCTCTATATTTAGAATATAATGGATCCCCCCCCCCCTAAATATGGTTCTTAAATTAAAGAATCAAAGAGATATAGATATTGTGTCTATTTATGAATTCTTGTAATAGTGTCTTGGATTTGTGTGAATGTTGTGTTTTTAATTGTAGTATATTCAATGTGTGTATTTTCTTAGTCAAAGTCATCGTCAGAAGGAAATTAGAAGTGTTGTGTGAGTGGTATGTCTTTGCCGTATTCATAATTCATGCTAATTAGTCATTGTAGAGCAAATTTATATGTGAACATAATCTACTTACTGCTGAATGAGCTGTGTTAACCTTTAAGTTGGGCCTACAATGATTGTTGTATGCTTTGCAATTTATACAACAATGCTGAGTTTGTTCTTTTTTCTTCAGGCATTCCGTGGATGGGTGGTCCTCGGAGCAGTAGGGGTAGATGCGATTGCTTCTCTAATATTTCTTGGTGTGGTTGAATTTTTTGCATTTTTGGCATACCCTGACTGAAAGGAAGTCTTCAGCCAAGCACATTGTGTGAGACAATTTTATTTTGTTCAGTCAATTTTATTTTTAATTCCTAATTTTAATTCTACTGCATTAACAGTACTTTTAAAAGTTTTTCTAATATCTTCTGATGATTTAACGTCATAAGGAGATGAATTAATAATCTTATTTGTTGATGATAGGTTAGTAGAAGATGGTAACCTTACTTGTCTCTTAACAGCACTGGTATAGTCCATCACTGATTTTTTTTATTTTCCTTCTTCTGTTTTCAATTTTTCTTTAAATTATAATTTGGACTTGTTAAATTATTTTATTATTATAAATTATTTTACTGGGGCCAATAAATTAATTTAAGACAAAAAAAAAACTTGTTAAGAATATCAATAAACTCATTTACATTAGAAAGTTGTAAAGCTACAATTATAGAAACAAATTAAAACCAATGATTATTACTTTTTTAAAAAATAAAAAGCTTAAAGAAATAACCCAGTCATAATTATCTCTAACCTAATCATATCTCAAAAGACAATAATTACCACAGGGTACGCCAATTATTTTTTGTTTCTTAATTTGATGCTGTAAAACTTCCTCTTTCTTATTAAGTTCAAATAATAATTTATTTCCAGAAAATGCAGGTAACTGTATTTGAAGACATTCAGAAAAATCTGGAAATTTTGTTTTAACATGATATGAAACAGTTTTATGAAGAACTGTAATCATTCCTTGTAAGTTTAAACCCTCATTATCAATTATAGAAACCTTAAAAAAAAAATTAATAATATAAAAACAAACAAAAATCATAAAAAAGGATGAAGTTAAAAAAGATTAATATGACATCTTCTTTTGTGATTATTGCTAACACCAAAAAAAAAAAAAACAAAACTTAAAAAACAAATAAAATAATTCTGAAAATTTGACTAAAATCTTTTGAAAGTTGAAGATCTCACTCAGCAAGTTTGTTGATCTTTAATGAGTTTTCAGCCTGACAAAAATGATTTGTGCAAGCAGAAAACATGTGCTCTTGATAAGTAATGTCCTAGACATGTTTCAACTTTTCAAAGTATTCCTTCAACTTTAACTTAATTAGACAACATAGCTCTGAATTATGATACAGCCTATTGGTCTACCGTTTATTTTCTGCTCAGAGTGGTATCAATATCACATTATCTTTTTAAACTATAATTTAAAAATATTAAGGTATACCTTAATTAATAGATAAAGTTTAAATTGTTTTAATAACAGATCAAAAATTATGATTAAAATATTAATATATCTAAAATGATTATGAGTAAAATACTAACCCCCTCTTTTTTAGCAAATTCATGTGTCTCATGTGGAATAAGAAACAATAGTTTCTTCCCATCAATACCAGATCTTTCATGAGAATCATTATTTTCTGAAAGCTGTTTGAGAAATTGAAGAGAATTTTGGAACTTTCTTAGCTTCATTAGTTTATTGACATTCTCTTTATGAAGCTCATCAACTTTCTTAGAGTGCTCTGGAATCAAAATTAAAATATATCTGGAATAAATAAGTTTATATATATATATATGTANAGTACCATATTCAATATTGTGATTACGTTTACTTCAGATGTACCTATGTAAAAGACGATGAGGAGAGTAAAAGATATATTAAGGGTATTGCATAATACATAAATAGTAAAATGCAGCATAAATATAGTATAATTCATTCACGTTGGTACCGTTGGCTGTTCATACATTTTTACAGATCTTCCCTAATTACTCTGATGATAGTCCGCATCAAACATATATATAAAGAAAATTAAACATTTGCAACTACGATACTCTGTATTTAGCACATAGATTTAGTGATCTGAAAAAGTTTTTATATTAATAAGAAATAGCATTAATTCAAGTTAAGGGTAATTTTATAAGCAGGGCATGACTATACACTTGTCAGTCAGATACTTTTAAAAAATTTCAAAGCAGAAAAATAAGCATATTTTTATCTCAAAATAAATTGCTACTATTAACAGTATATCATTAAAAGTTATTGAAAATGATTTTCATAAATTTCTGTTTAAATTTACTCTTTTAAATGTTGTTGTGAAGATTCAATATTCAAAAGAGTAAATTTAAATTTGTCATGATTATTTATATAATTCAATATTTATGTTTTATTGCTCTAAAATGGCCATGATTAAATGAAGTAGCCTCAATTTTTAAAATTGAAATCAATCAAGAAATATTTTTCTGTCATGGTAGTTTTAGGTATGTACATACGCAATTTTTTAATCTGATTAATTAAATTTTGTGCTGGTTTGTAAGTGCTGGTGTGGGATCTCTGCTGTTGTGGGTGGGTGTGTATATGGTTTGTCTGAAAGTAAGTATTATTTTGTTGTAATTTAAAAATCAGATTAAAAAACTACGAGGTACAACACAAATTGATAAATATAAATATTATAAACTCATTTCATATAATTCCCAAGCACCTAGATGTTAAGACCTTCCAAAAATCCATAAACCGCAACCCCCTTCGCCCCATTGTCTATTAAAGACAATAAGTTAATATTAAATTAACTCTTCCTCATCTAAACTGAGTAAATTTCTTCTTCCATCCTTACAAACTCTTAGTCAACAAAACCCATATGACATAAAAAACTTATTTGACCTTTTAGGTTTTTAACACAGCCTGAATCTCTACTTATCCCTAAAGGTTACATTGTTTGCTCCTTAGACGCTGAACCAACATACCTATTGATATGGTATATGATAAAACCCTTCTAATTGTGAATTAACATTGAACTACAATTCAAGATCACACTACATTACCCTTGTCTACATACCTCGAGTCCCTTTCCCTTTGTTGTACGTCCGGCTATCTCCTTTATCAAGATAATTACTATAACCAGATTAATGGTCCAGCTATGGGAAATAACCTTGCTCCCGACATTTCCAACATTACTCTTAATGACATCATAGACTCTATCCTTCCATCCTTCTGTAACAACATTTTCTCCCTTAGAAAATATGTTGATGACTTGTTCCTCATTCTTAATCTAGAAAAAATCCCCCAGATCCTTACCGTATTTAACTCTTACCACCCTCATCTCAAATTTACCACTGAAATTGAGTCTGATTATCAACTCCCCTTCCTTGACACCCGTATTATCCATAACACTAATAGCTCTATCACTACTGATTAGTACACCAAGCACACTTACCCAGGTCATATCCTCCACTTTAACTCATCTCACCCTCACATCAAGAAATAAATGAGGCCAAAAACCTTATCTACAAATCACTCACACTCTCTGACAAGAAGATCCACAGCAAAAATATTAAATGTGTAACAGACATCCTCCTCTCTAATGGTTTCCCTACTCACATCATTAAAAAACATGTAAAGGATTTCTATTTTTCCACTTCCCAAACTATCCCCCTTCCCCAAAATAATGACCTCATTTTCCGTTCTCTCCCATATATTCCAAAATGTTCTGAAAATATTAAGAAATCCCTTAGAAAAACTTTCCCTAACCTTAAGCTAGCTCTTTCCACAAACAACAAACTAAATTCTATTTACACCCTCCTAAAATACCCCATCCCCCTTTCTAACTATATAAAATTCCTTGTTCCACTCCTAATTTCCATGGTTCTTTCATTGGGAAACTAAAAACCCTATTTCCCATAGAATCAACAATCATAAAACTGCCCTCACAAAACATGTCATTCATCATAGACACACATTTGACTTTGATGAAATTACCATTCTTTCCACTGAACCCATTGAATGCAAATGCCTTTCATCTGAAACCGTTTACATTAAATTACAACACAATCCAGTTAATGACAGAACTGACATAGAACAAATTTCTTCAACTTATTCAAACATTTTCAACATTCTGAAAAACCATTAGCCCTACTTCAAAATAAACCTGCCGAACATGTCTCCTAGTTCCTTATCCACAATAATGTCCTAAATTTTTTCCTTGCATTGCCCCTTTTGATGCAGGTCACTCTCCCTTTGTACTTACCACTTCATATCCCCCACCCTTCCACCATCCACGTTGTCCATCTCAAACATCTCTCACAAGTTCCAAACCCTACCTCTCAGTCATGATAGGATCCTGGTGATAGGACGTCCCCTCTCGCCTTCATGATGGCTAGACGTGGTGAATTATTTTATTTTATAATTATAAAT
>KZ807804.1:47097-57286 GCA_000696205.2 Oncopeltus fasciatus
CCACGTAAATTTAGATAATTTTTAGTGCAAGGGAACAGAATAAAAAATCTAACTGTCCCAGCCAGGACACGAACCTGGATCCCCTGCTATCCGGGCCGGTGCATTTACCACTTATGCTACCGAGACAAGTCTGATAAGTTATTAAATTCCCCGCACTAGTGTCGAGAGTCCAACCTCCGAGGCCGACGAATATATCGCTTATGTCCTGGCTGGGACAGTTAGATGTTTTATTCTGTTCCCTTGCACTAAAAATTATCAATGATTTTATGTACAATGCAGTTAATGCTATGAAAAAAGCATGTTAGAACAATGGATTTTACGTATTTAAGGGAATATAGAACTGGTAAAAATACAATTTTATAAATAGTTTGGTTTAAAATTTTTTATAAAAGCTGCTTTTAGAATTTTTTTTGTTATATTTTACTATCTATTTTAAATTTCAATTTAAGAGCTTTATACTTAAAATTGATTCTAGGAAAGTCATTTGTACTAAGCTATGGTTGTATATTACAGATTTCTGTACATTTATCTTTCAGTACTCTCTTTTGCAGACTGTATCTAGCCTTAATATTTTATTATTATTTTGTTTTTCTGAAGTTTAACTTTTTAATATGATTTGGACATACTAAAATTTCATTATCATTCTATCAACCTGTATGGATTATTGAATTAACTAATATTAATATAAATAGTTGGAGGATTTATCGTCTACTATTTACAGAAAAGTTAATCGGTTCTTGGAAATTTAACTATTTCCTGATTACAAATATAATAAATATGTATATTTTTGACTGCCTTGAAACATAAGAGCAACTACCTACGGTTAAATTGATTGCCTTATCTTTGTTGCTAATTCCATCTCAAGATAAGGACGAAATGTCGCAATGCCTTATCTCTAGGTGTGCTTCCTTAACGGCCAAAATGTCTGTGTGAAGAAAGCTTCACGCTGTTTCCAATTGCATATGGTGTTTTGTTTTTGCCTAATACGTTTTCCCAAATTTGTTAATTGATATCCCAAATTTGTTTCACTTCAGTTTCTCTGAAACCCCTTTCCCATCATAGGGGAGAATTGAGGAATGTCATTTTTTAAGCTTATTCAATATGTTATCTATGCTATCTATCAAAATAAAATCGAATTTAGCGATTTTAAATAAATAATATTTGAATTCAGCAAATCAAATACGCATAAAGATATTAAAAAAATTTTTGTTTAATAAAATTATTTTAATTCAGAGCATCTTGTATTGAATATACTCTGATCTAGATTTTACTCTGTAGTTAAATAGTAATTAGCCTACAAATTAAACTAATGTGAATTTTCGAAAACAATTTATTCATGTTTTTTTTTCTTCGGGATCAAGTTGATTTTTATCTCTTTTACACACACACACACACTCACACTTGCTATTGGAAAAAACTTCTATTGTGTCTTGATATTTTCTAGTTTTCCCAGAGTAGTTATTACAGACTATATAAGCTAAATAGGTAGGTGGTTCCTCCTGAAGGAGAGAGGAACAAGAGAAAATGATGTCGAATGCCTTTTGTTTCTTTGCGAAGGTTGCTAAGTTCGAGGAACTCAGAAATAGGTACTTAACAGCTTCAAAGTGTGTCCTTGGAATTCTCAAACAAACCAGAAAGACGCCAATTTATGCAAAGTTATTCACTTCGCTGAATATATTGTGTTTCACAGTTATTTGAATTTCCCTTAAGAAAACAAATGAAGATAACCATTCCCATTTCAAATTATATTTATTATTCCTCTCAGATTTAAGAAAATGTATCTGATTATTATTTCTATTTTATTTCTTCTGATTCTACATTTACAAATATTTTAATTAAATGCAGTTATTTGTTATGCATGTATAGCACACATGTATTATGTAATTATGCACTTAATGAAGTTCCTAGTTTAGTTATATATTTCCTCCCATTACTCTCTCTCTTTCTCTCTCTCTCACTCTCTCTCTCTCTCCCCTCCTTCTATATTATATATACACACACACACACACACACACACACACACGCACACATGGAATAGGTTATTACATAGTATAAATCAATGTAAAAAATTCCTATGTTATCAAATTTTAAAACTAATTAATATTAATTCGTTTTCAATCTTAATTGACTAAATTACCATATCATACTATAAAGCTTTTTTATTTTTATTTATTTAGTAATATGAATTAAGAAGGTCTTAAATTCTAAAGTATTCTAATGTGGCCATAANCATTTATGAAGAAGGATTGGTCGGGGATTTGGTTTTGGAAATTAAAGAAGTTGAATCTATTTTTAACCAAAATTTTTTTTTTACTGTTACCTACTTTTTGGCTTATATTTCAGACCTTCTTCAGGGCAATGGGGGAGATGGAGAGAGAGAGAGAGAGAGAGAGAGAGAGAGAGAGAGAGAGAGAGAGAGCGTGAGAGGATAATAAGATGCGAGACATGCCACATTTTAATAATCTTCAATTTTAAAATGATATTTTACTTATGAGGCTGTCCATTGGCGCTTTTATAACTAATTACTCAATTATAAGCACACACGCACATATAAATTTTAAAATATAGGGTTTTACCAACACATTTCAGGTTTTAAACCCTTTATAATACATAATAATAAATCAATCAAAATGCTGTACTTATTCGGAGGAAAAGCTATGAGCTATGTACTATATAGCTTATAATAATTTAATTTAAGCATTTAGATGGATAAAATAATATTTAATGTTAATTCGTTCTTTTATTTGATGATGTGAGGATTTCTTGCATGCATTAATATAATGGGATTATAGAAATCAACTTTTGTGGTCGTAAATAACAATAAATATGTATATGGATATTGGGAATGCGATTGATTGAGGATTCAGCAATATTTTTGCAATATTTACATGTGCTTAATTGAAATCTTCTGAATGGTACATACAGAAGTTTCCATTAACTTCCCATTAAACCATCTAATGGTAATTCACAAAGGCTTTAAAAATGGAATGTTAAAATCATAAGTGAAAAATCTTTTATAATTGTTAAAATCCTAAGGTTAACTAAGGTCTATGAGCCACTCAACACTATGAGGTATTCCTATATATATAAAACTTTTATTCAAGTAGAAAAAAATTGTATTTAAAAAATATAAAATCCGAAACAAATTAAAAATATGTATATTTTGCACTTATATTAATTCTTCTTTTATGAGTAATTTTTAAATAACTTATATAAGTTCTATACTACTATTTCACCATCATTTAATTATTTATAAACGCCTAGGGTATATTAATAAAAAGTATTAGTAGCTTTAAAAGTTTTTTTTTTTTTAACTTTTATTTATTTATTACATTCTGGTAAATAAAAACATTTTGTAATTTGATCACCATAATGAATTAGAAAAAAAAATGACATTCAATATCAATCACATGAGGAGAGAAGGTGACCAATGTCACCACTCTCAATATTTTAAAAGTAGAAAAATATAAATAAATAAATAAAAGTAAAAGTACATATCGCACACATGAATGTGTTACTCATATTTGTAAAATTTGAAGGAACATTTTTAAAAGTCGTAAACGTTAAAAAACTTTTAATTTATTTGAAGAAGATATGCTGAGAGCAGAAGCTTTATTTTATCCTCTTGTAAGTTTCTAAAGTTTTTTTAAAAGTTTGATAAGAGATTTCTCCGGAGTAGATAAGCGAATCGAGATAAGACAAGCTTCCCTTCGGATGTAGGGATAAGAGGAATGTAAAGACAGAGGAAAACCCCGGAATCCTCGGAGTATTAGACCAACATAGAGGTAATGCAGACAGGGGAGAAGACAAATTTAAAGCCGAGCCCTACTCAGGCATTTCAATTTTTGAAGAACGGGATGGAGTGGTGTTCGGTCCGCACGACGTCTCACGTACAGCACTTTTCTAAGATGATTTTAGTTGGGGTTCGGTCAAGGTAGATCCAAAAAACACAAATTTAAAAAATGTATTTTTTAATAAAGGATTATCTGCCATGACTGATAGAACTGACTTGAGTCGTGGAAATGTGAACTTAGGGACAGGACGTCCTCTCTCACTTCATGATAGCCCTGAAGATGGCTTGCAATGTAAGCCGAAACGTCGGCAGATAATCCTTCTATAAAAAAATACATTTTTTAAATTTGTGTTTTTTGGATCTACCTTGACCGAACCCCAACTAAAATCATCTCAGAATAATATCTACGGTCAACAAGCTCTCTTTTTGTAAAGCACTTTTCTCCACCTGGCGTTGAGGAATCGCCATGGCTAGCCGGGGTTCAGCGACCAATACGCGAATCCCCTCAAGTGTTGGCAAAGCAACCGCCGAATTCCTAGAGCTTCTCAGACGTATTTGTTTTTACTGTCCACGTTGAGGGTGGTGTCATTGGTCACCTTCTCTCCTCATGTGTCTGCCATTAATGTCATTTATTTTCTATTATTCATTGTTATCAAATTACAAAATGCTTTTATTTATTTTTAACAGAATGTAATATGTAAATAAAGGTTATAAAAAAAAATAATAAAAAAAAACTGTCCAAGCGCACTGTGGAGGTGTTTCAACGAGGGAGCTTACTGCTTGTGGTTTACGGTGACTTGCGGCTGGCAATTTCTCTCGGCGAAAGCCATCTCCAGCACTGAATATTAATATGATACAAAAACCATTAAACATATCTGTAAATATATACTTGGAAAACCCGTTTGAAGTTCAATTTTGGTACACTTTGCTCAACCTTTCTGCTTTATTACTCATAAGTAGTGATATTCGTTATGTTTTCTTAGACTTACATAAAATCCAGCAATGTTAGTTTAAAAAAAATAAGTAAAAAATTCATTCGAGTTTGAGTAAATCATCACTGCTTTGACCCATTTGTAACCTTCTACAGTATATTAAATATATTAATTTGGCTGTTATAACCTTTTAGTTTGCCTGATAAGATCCGTATGAACATGGACCATCTGTAGGAAAAACAAGAATAAAATTACTTCAATAACTAGTCAAAACTCGGCACATCATCTATAACTAAACTTCCAAACACTCTAATTATTACTCATTTAGTTAAATATCAGAATCAAATTTCGGCAATAATTACCATAAAAAAACAAAAACAAAAAAAAATGAACAGAAAAACTGGTTATTTTTTAATTAACTATTACTTATGAATTGTAGTAATTTAATTTAAATTTAAAATTAACCCCAGCTTGAGAAATATATTTTAAATTACCTGTATATTTTTTTATTTTTTGTATACAAAACTGAGCCATAAAACATATCTCTGGTATTTATTCCAACTAAGTAGTTATATTTATTTATGGCAATGGAAATAACAATATTATGTTTTTTTTCAGGTTAATTTAATCGCATTTATTTAAAAATTTCCCTTTAGAGCAAAGTTAGAACGCTAAAAATGTAAATATATTTGGAAACATTTCATAAGTAAGGTGAGAAAATTTTTTCACCATTCACGATTAAGTATGATTAGCAAAGATAACATTTTAATTATCCTAACAATAGCCTCATAAATTAAGAGTTCTCGTTTCATTAGCCTCAAATGTTCTGAGATACATTTTCTTAATGTAAGTACTAACTATTCTGAATTTCAAATTTATCTAGATTTTTTTTCTTTTTACGAAAGTAGACTTTTAAAAAATTGCATTAGTATATACTGTGTCTTGTCTGTATGTCAATTTATTTACCGTCTGCCACTATTTTATCTAGTACTTTCTGTTTTGAAGGAAATTTATTAGAAAGTCGGGGAATATATTCTACTGTTCCCTATTCTATGATCCGTGTGCAGAGTATTATCCTGATAATATCACGTTTCAATTACGTTTGAGGAAGTAACATTCCTTATCGGTCGTAAGCAGACATTTACGCTTTACGAATGCCATAAAATACTTTACGATCACTTATTTATTTTGCTCCTGCATGCGTTTTTCAGCTGAGTTCTTCCGACTGCAGGGGTACTTTCACTACACAGTTGCAGCATTAATTTAGACGGATTTAGTGTTTCGTGAGTTCTCTACTAGATCGCGGTAAATGACTTATTTGATCCAAGAAACCGGAGAGAGAGCAATAAGTGCAATAGGTGATTTCACTAGAGCTGTATCTTTGAATATTCTGAAGGGGAGAGAGGGGAAAGGGCTCATAATTTATTAATTTCATTCCTTATATATGTACCTTATTTCGAATTTTTTATATTTCTAAATATTATAGATCAATAGTGTTTAAAAAAATTTAATTTTGCACTTACTATGCTCAATAAACATTTTCGAAACAATTATTACTACGAATACATTACTATTATAAATTTTGGTTTCCGCTAAATCACCCTCCCCCCCCCTTCTTTTAATCCTATTTCATTAAGAATTTAATTTGTTTGACGGTTTATTCAAATGAAAGCCACCATTCGTTACTTTATTAAAACACAATAGTTGAATTAAGATATTTTCATTTAAATAGAATTTGTATCAAGAATTTATAGATTATATATACTTCAACATGGCATTATACCCTTTTATTCTCTCGCTTTGTACATTAAAGCCATTCATGACCTCATCTAACTGATTGTACGATATTAGTTTCATTTTATTAAAAATTAGGAACGAAAATGCACATTTATTAATTGCATATTAAACACTCCCTCTCTCTCTCTCTCACTCTCTCTCTCTCTCTCTCTCTCTCTCTCNTAATTTTGTTAAACCCGCTTATTGAAAAATTTTTTCTTTGGTTTGTATACATTAAAGTATATGTATTTCTCTTTTTTCAATACACACATTTTAAAATCTTTAAAAATACAAGATGTACATTTATCCATTGGGTTATAATAAAATAAATAAATATATTAAATATGATAGGTTGATAATTATATTGGAAAAATCTGTGTTCGAGTATTCCCATTACTTTGTCATTCTACTAGCTCCGATAGTAGCCCTAAGCTGGGGTCAGATTCACCCCAACAGATGACGCTCGACGTTTGACGAGGGTAGCCTGCCTTCTTCCAGATCTATCCATCTTGACCCCCACAACCTTCTTGTTCCTCAATGGGTCCCTCAGAATCTTCGACCAGAAAAATAATGACAACGATTGAAGTTCCATTGGTTGAACCTCATTTCTTCAGGGATTTTAACTAATGGGCTTTTTATAAAGAATGTAAAGTAATTGTTTGATAGGAGTCGGCTTTTTAGCGGTTTTCTCATGTGAAAATCAAGCTAATTTAGTTGTAATCATCTTACGGCTTTTTAAAAAAATGTCAACTGATTTCTTAACGATCCTGCATTGCAGAAGCGATGTATATATAAATTATATAATATATATATCTCCTCATGTGTCTGCCATTANAGATATGCAATCTAGGGAGACTTGTTAAGAGTTAAGAGACTTGTTCTATCTTTACATTACATGTAAAGTTAAAATTCAAATTTACATGAATTATGATACTTAAAAATCCGCTTTGCTTAAGCAGCTTCTGCGTAATTACATGAATAAATGTTATTGAGCATAAATTTTACACCAATTTCATTTTTTGATTTTTTTTTCCCGTAACGTATATAATAATAATGACGATATTAATATTGTCTGCTGTCCACTAATCCCCCTCTCCCCCTAACTGATTTCATCTATTAACGGACCCACTTGTAAATGAATGCCTAGCTTACTTTAGAAGAAAAAAAAATATATATATATAATATATATATCATGGAGGTCATTAAATAAAAAATACTTAGTACATAATTAAGTTTACAGACTTATTATATCCTGATCCCATCTCAGAAATAAGAATCTTTATCCGAAATACTGCTCAAAGGTGCCTCAAAAAACTGTCGTCACTTCCCGCTGCTCAATTGCTGAAGATGGCTGTAACCCAACTTCCTTATGACTTTTAGTGTGTTATAATTATTTTATATTTTATAGTTGATTGAATTTTTGTGTAAGAGAATAACATCCTTCCAATAAATGTATTTTTTTTTTCTGTTCCCTGATTCGCCTGTGTAATGTTATGGACTTTCACGGCCCGAACTAAAAACGGTTTAGAAGTACTGCAAAACGGTTTGGCGGAGGTGTTTGTCTTACTTTGGAATTGATTGGGACATATGCTGTTTCCCGCTGGGCAATATTGGTGTCCCTAGGATTGATCTGGCTAATGTTTCATAAGGCAATCCTGACTCCGTGGGTTCTATCAACAAATAAAAGCTTGTCCTGAGCCATGGGAGCTTAGAAAGTAAAGGACTGCAACCTGTAGATAGCCCCCTCCATCCACGACCCTAAGTGGTTACAAGGGAGGCTAAGACTATGAATAATAGTTTCATAAGGCAAGGCATATTTTAGATATGATGTCCGTTCTTTTGCATCAGCAATAATGGTCGTAGCTTTCGTTCACATGTCTAGCTACTTCGATGGTTATTATTTCTGGGACTGAATATGTTCTCCCAGTGAATGTAGATTTGACCCACAAACACTCATGATCCAAGGTCTACCTCAGTGTGCTTCCTCTCGGCGGCCTTTTGGCATCCGAGATAGAATTAACCATGTCCTCTGTTTTCAGCAATAATAGCATGACTGTTTTGACAAATAAGTGCCAGTGCAATCTGTTTAGTCCCATAACTCCTATGTGTATGTTTACAACTAACAGCTGTACATTCAGAATACCCATTTGCTTTGTGTAACATTTCCTTTGCTCCAACTTGCCATTTCAATCACTTCGAGAATAATGGTTTTTTTTTTCTTCCTCTCCCCTTTCCCTGGAATCTCTTTTCAGCTCTCAGTTCAATGATTTATTCCTGGAGTCTCTAACCTCGGCCTCTCCCCATCAGAACTTTCCACTTCCGTTTTCTGGGACATTAAATCCCACTCGCCCAGCCGGTCATTAGCACTTCGTTAATCATGTGGGATCGCTGAGGTGTCTATGTGTGTGTCTGGACAACTTTGCGAGGGCTGCAGCGCTAATCCTGTCAGTTCGGAGGACCTTCCCAACTAACTCCTTTATACTCCTTCCTCAGAGTTGCCTTGGAGACCTGCCAGGAGTCGTAACTTGTATATTAATGGCTATTAAATGGAGGCCCAGGATATTTTTTTTTTAAATTATTGAGATCACTTTTTTTCTCTCTAGAATTTTCAAAATATTGAATGAAATCGTTTATAAATAATTTGGTCTTGGCATTTTATCCCACGTAAATTTTAAACAATTAATTAGAGGGAATAAAATAAAAAATCTATCTGTCCCAGCCAGGAATCGAACCTGGATCTCCTACCATCTGGGCCAGTGCATTTACCAGTTATGCTACCAGGACGCGCTAGATGTCTCATTCAATTCCCTCTACACTAGCGAGAGACTAACCCACGAGAAAGGAGTTTATTTTTATTCTATTCCCTCTCATTAATTGTTTAAAATCATTTATGTTTACTATATTTCAAAGACATTTTTCAGTTTTTTATTTATTTTATTAATGTGTAAAATTTAATAAATAAATAATTACATAAATTTAAACTAATTTGATATAGGACAACTACTGCTATTAAATGAGGCAACATTATTGTAAAAGGTTATATAAATCTCAACGACTCGGTCTTCACATTATGTATTTTTAAAATTAGCAAATATTTCGGCTAAGGGGGATCTTAAATCAATTTTCAATATAGTTTATTTCATGCAGTATAAAATTATTTATATCCATGTTAAATGACGCCATAATATAACCACATTTCATATTAATTGTTATTCCTATGAATAGGAATCGTTGCCCATCTCTAATATGGATTATGTAGAGAACTAGTATTTTGCAAAGAGTGGTTTTTTGCTATATGCACATGAATATTAATAAACAATATAATAGACAAAATTCTGATGATATTTCACTGTATGGCCTTAGGGCGAAAAATGTGATTGTTTGAAATTTGCATAGTCATTTTGTCGTTGAGCTTTCTAAAACCAACTTTTTTAAACATAAAACGAGAGTTGCAACATGTGGATATCGATACGAGAAAAATTAAACTACAAAAAATAAAACGACAATTTATGAATGGTTAATTTTTACACCGGATCTACAATAATATTAAAAAGTGAGACATAAATTTTTTTTTTAAACTTTATTAATTATTACTTTCTACATGTTTTGTATATAGTAATCTGCTGGTTAATAGTCACAGTAAAAATTAATTAAAAAATGATAATTAAGTAAATAATAAAAAAAAATA
>KZ807804.1:94173-115082 GCA_000696205.2 Oncopeltus fasciatus
AAAAAACTTTCGAAACACTTAGGACACCTCAACAAAGGGGATTACAACTAATCCCTACCTCTACTTATACCTGGAATAATGGACGATGACCCTCAACTCGCACATGCAGCATACCTGACCACCGACAAAAGTGACCCCTACAGCTACCTGACACAACTAACACACAGAAAAACACAGTTGAATACGGACCGTGACAGTGAACGTTTGTATTCGGCCAGAAGATGGACAGGTTCCGAAAGCGCTCGCCAACGGGAGATGTACAGAAACCAAGGAAGACGGAGAATATAAGGTATGAGAGTTAATTATTTCCCTTTAACGAGGAGAAAATATGACTTAACAATTCCTTCTGTGCTTTATTTCAAAGACCAGTACTTTCATTTTCAATGCTCCTCAAGGAATTTATATTGTAGTTCCTCTCATTATGACAAATTAAATGTTATAATCGACATGAGAGACCAAAATCGAAATCTCCATCAAACTTTGAGGTTTCACTTCAAATGGAGAGTTTTTTGACCGTAGATATTATTATTATTAGATGATTTTAGTTGGGGTTCGGTCAATGTAGATCCAAAAAAAAAAAAAATACATTTTTTGGATAACCTTGACCGAACCCCAACTAAAATCATCTAATAATTTCAGGTTTTACGTTTACTCCTCACACATGCAATTTCTAGAGAGTTCAAGGAGAATCTTTTGAGTCTAATTTCATATGCGCTTTATTTAACAACATGAAAGTGGTTTCTAAATAAATTTAAAGGGGACCATATATTTTCCCATTTACGATAGGTGAAGCTCTGGAAAAATATTTTATTACAAATATTTTATTTGGTTGTGGTTTTTTATCCCACGTAAATTTTAAACAATTGATAAGAGGGAATAGAATAAAAAAAATCTATCTGTCCTAGCCAGGAATCGAACCTGGATCTCCTGCTATCCTGGCCGGTAGAGGGAATTTAATGAAATATCTAGCTCGTCCTGGTAGCAAAATTGGTAAATGCACCGGCCCGGATAGCAGGAGATCCAGGTTCGATTCCTGCCTGGGACAGATGGATTTTTTTATTCTATTCCCTCTCATTAATTGTTTATATTTTATTACGTTCGTAGTGGGTAAATATATTTTACGTTCATCGCATAAAATATGGTCGTTATCTGATGTGCAGACCTCATTTGTGATGACAGAGCACTGATGATAGAATCCAGATTTTAATTATTTCTTTTGCTTTGGGAAATGTTGAATAGAACTATGGGAAATGTATTTACCTACCATAAGCGGAAATTATTCTATTTCATTACAAAAAATTATGTGTATTTATCTTATCTTTCCATCAAGATATATTTATGTATGAAGCATTGTTAATTAATAATTTATTTATTAAAAAAATTAGACGGTACAAAAGAAAGAGAAGAAGACCGAACCCCCAACCCCCAATTAGCAAGCGCTTGGGAAGGGTTGGCAGGCAGTCCTCATAATGTAAGTGGCCCCCGAGAGGTAACGAATGTAAACCTTATGTAAAAATCCCCCGTCCAGGTTATGGGAGAGACCTGGGATTTATGGGGCGTTTCGTCTTGAGGAGGGATATTAATGCAGTTCTCTGCCACGGACAGACTCGTTACTCCGCCCAGACGACTTCGCCTCTAAGAAACCGGCCGCTAGAGAAATGAGTCAACTTGAAGCAGATCTCTCCCTCGAATGCAAATTTACTTTTTAAGGGCACCGTGCAATTTTATGTAATTCTGTATATGTATTAGTCTCACTTCCGA
Source organism: Oncopeltus fasciatus (assembly GCA_000696205.2). Classification (NCBI taxonomy): domain Eukaryota; kingdom Metazoa; phylum Arthropoda; class Insecta; order Hemiptera; family Lygaeidae; genus Oncopeltus; species Oncopeltus fasciatus. The sequence continues at coordinate 95,935 of KZ807804.1, forward strand.
AGGGAACATCAAACCAGCAATAAAACTCAGTTGTGATGGGGTCAGCTTTGCTATCAATCACAGTTCCTCTACTAAACCCGATGGCGGAAAGGAAGTATTTATAGTTGTACAAGCTTTGAGGTGATTTCTGACGTCATGCCGTACCCTTCTTGTAGGTGGAACACGTGTACTGTATTGTATCTGCCCTAAATCACTTTTTTTCATTTCTTTTTTTATTGTATAAATACAAGTTTCACTGTTAAAAATATAATTTAACATCCTCCCATCTCACGTCGAAAGATGGCCCAGTAATGGACATGGAATACGAAAACTCTGGGGTCGTCACTATTTAACGAGAAATTTATCTGTTAGACAGAGTGGCGAGCGAGAAAAATCATATTTTTTCACTTATAATTTACGCCATAAATTTTCTACTATTTTACGAGAATTTACTATTATTTAAGCATAGAAAGACAGAATAAACCACAAAAATTTACTAGAGACAACATTAATGCCACACAAGAAGTTTAAAAACCTTTTCAAAATATTATAAATTCTTATAGTAAATGAGTATTCATCATAGTCTTCACAATTTCCCATAGTAATACTAGTTAATTTGAGTGTGGTGTCACTGGTCACCTTCTCTCCTCATGTGACTTTTATTACTGATAAATATGTTTTTACTATTCATTGTAATCAAATTACAAAATGATTTTTTATTTATTTTTAACAGAATGTAATATGTAAATAAAGGTTAAAAAAGTATTACTAGCGTTTTGTGATAACTCCGAAGTTATATAATTAATTAGGTAAATAATACAGTAAAATATTATTATTAATAAGGTTGAAGGTTGGTTGGCCATTGTGTGTTGATCTGGAGAAAGTCAGGGTTTCGGAAAAATAAAATACCCTATAAATAGAGGTAATTATTTTATTATTGCCGATATTCTGACTTAACTTGTAAGTCATCATCAGGGTGATAGTGATATCTGGAGAGATCTCCGAGGAAGGTTTATAGTCACATCTTAGAGTGCAGAGCTCAACGATTTCGGAGTTTAATGAAATATCAAGCTTGTCCTGGTAGTATAATTGGTAAATGCATCGGCCCGGATAGCATTTACTATATATTTTATTTTCTGATCCTGGCCGAAACCCTGACCAATTTCACCGGTTAATTTATTAGAGTTATTTATATAAACATTATTATATTGTCTTCGTCGCCTAAGTGTTCTTGAGATTTGTGAAAGGAGTATTGGTTACTCTCCCCGTGGGGAAAGGGCTTCCATTTTAACGAAAGTGGTGCCTTTACCTCGTTTACCGTCCCTGGCATTTAGTTAGACAAAACGATTTTTCCGTGGAATGCAAACTACTCTAATATCCTACAAAGAATTATTTTTCTCTCCTTGACAAAGTGTATTTAGCCTTTTTGAGTGAACCTCCCGAATGTGGTTAGTCTCCTCTGGGAAGGGGCGATTCGCGAACGCCTAGAAAGAAAGCAAACTCCGATTAAAAAGAAAGTTTCCAGAATGTCGTAAAAGCATCGTTAGAAAGTTGCCATCTTGATGTCTCAGATCCGAAGATTATGTCTTCTCAACTCTGCTTTCTTTCGCTCTTGATAATGATGAGTCTTGGTGTGAATCGCTTCGCTGTCGTCTGGAGATTAGTGGCATTTTGTGTTACGGATATCCATAGCATCCCCCTCTTAGAGGGGTGTGTATCTTTTAAATAGAAACAACAGAAGGAAACTTCTCTGATAAAAAAAATTATTGGCTTTCTGTGTCCTTCTTTATAATTTTAATTTTGTTTGAAGATTAAAAGGTTATTTTCACTACCAATGAATATAGAACTATCATACAATCTATTATCCGTCTTCATTGGTTTCTGCAAAACATCTTCTGTTGGCGAGCGCTTTCGGACACTGTCCATCTTCTTGGCCGAATACATGTGTTCACTGTCACAGTCTGTATTTCATGGCAGTTGAATACAGACAGTGACAGTGAACACATGTATTCGGCCAGGAAGATGGACAATGTCCGAAAGCGCTCGCCAAGGGAGGATGGTTTGCAGAAACCAATGAAGACGGATAATAGAAGGTATGATAGTTAAAAGCTTGTTTAATTCATCACCTCATATCATACTGAATCTTGCGTTGAGACTAGGATCGCAACTGTGTCACACTTCCATTTGATAACTAAATGTTGTCAGTCATTCTAATTAATTGATAAATAAGCCCTTAATTTATTACTGAATCTTATTTAATTTGAACAAATTTTTTTCTTTTTATTACATATACATATAATAAATATTTAACTTATTTTAAATTGTTTTAACTTATTATAATTTAAAAGGAATTCGGTCTTGGGAGCTGACGAATTAAAAAATAATTTGTAAAAAAAAAAAGTTTTTATTTTGTTTCGCCAACTTTTCGGCCTAAATTTCCGGCCTTCATCAGGAAAAATGTTAAATATAACTGATCTATCATCAGCCTAGATTTAGTTACCGTAGAACAGGAGTCTTTCTCTTCTCAATGAAAGAGGCAAATGAATGCCGAAACGTTGGCAAAAAAAAAACCTCTTTTGGGGAAGACAGTCGAGATTCGGTCAAAGATTTATTATTGAATTAAAAACAAATTTTTGAACCAATTTGGTTTTATTTAAGCAAACGTTTCGGCCTGAATTTCCGGCCTTCATCAGGGCTATGGGGCAACGAAGGGAGAGAGTCACGAATTACGTGTTCTAACCCATGGTTGCAAGGGTACTACAAAAAAATTTACCATAGTACTAGTAGTTTTTTTAGTATCTTAGCTACGATGAGTTAGACACGCAATTCGTGACTCTCTCCCATCGTTATCCCATCGTTAAGCCCTGAAGAATGCCTGAAATTCAGGTGAAACGTTGCCAAAAATGAAACCATTGTGAAATCTTTACAATTGTGTTAAAGTAGTCCCACATTTTATTATTTATTAATAATAAATTATTATGTGATTTACGATCCAAATAAAATATTATTTTATCATAAACGTTTGTCCACACTCCGACTATCTCCTCCTACTAATTATCAACGGTCGAAAAACATCCCATAGAAGTATAAATAATATATATAGTTCATTTATATTATAAACTAGTTGCCCGTCGAGCTTTATGAGGCTCTGATGCAAATTCCTGACAATTCAAAATATGTGTGAAAGTGGAATTTATTATTCATCAAGCAATCGATGTTCCTCACTCCCAACACCAGAATAGTATGAATTTATATGTGTTATCATATTTATTTAGTGATTACTCTTTGAAAGCTTTTGGAGGCGTACTACACCATTGGATGTGTCATTAATTTTAGAACTTTAATAATAATATTAAATAATTAGTTTTGTGATGATTTTTCAACTGTCTTCAGAAAATTGTATTTCTGCCGCTTAAAAAAAAAAAAAAGAAAAAAAAAAGAAAAGTGATTTATTTATTGATAGGCAATCACTTAAAACAAATATTTTAATTTTATTTAAAATTGTTATTCAGCATTTATCTAATTTTATTTAACAACCAAACAATTATTCATTTAATGACGCGAAGCATATGTGAATTCATTTATTTGAGATCTTTAATTAATTTTTTTTTTTTTATTACTTTTTCATGTTAATACTTATGTTTATACAAAGTGTAGTGTTTTTTTTTTGTTCTTACTTTTATATATTTATTTTATATTTAGGCAGAGTTGTGGTAAATAATTGCTATCTATATATTTATTTAACTCCTCTAAATATCAAGGAAAATACTCTCCTGCTCTCATAATCTTGCTGTATTTCCATGTTTAAGTTCAAGTGGAAACTAAGTTACATGGCTCCCAAAGTACCTCAAAATCCCATTAAATTCATTTATTTAACGCATATTTTTAACGATCACATTCGTGAAAATTATTTCAAAAAGCACTAAGAGAGTAAAATAATTCAATTGAAATAAATGTGCATTTTTTTATTATATGTCAACGTTTTGGCTTACGTTGTAAGCCATCTTCAGTGCTATCATGAAGGCGAGAGGGGACTTGTTGCCACCTGGATCATATGTTCATGAACTTTAGGTTTCATAATCATCACACCAGTCATCCAGGTGGCAACATGTCCTCTCTTGCCTTCATGATTGTCCTAAAGATGACTTACAATGTAAGCCGAAACGTAGGCAGATAATAAAAAAAAATATACATTTCAAAAATATAATTTTTTTTTCATCAACCTTGACTGAACCCTAACAAAAATACTCTACTGATAATGTCTACATTTAAAGAAGATAACGCTATTTGGCACTTGAATCTGTACTGGAGCAAGTGTCTGGCATTGATTAAGGGTGCACCATAAATGAGACGAAGGGCTTACACAAATTTCCCCTCCATGCTTGCCTTTACCTCTCCTTTCGGTTGACTTCGATTACGTTCGGCGCTACCGGATGGAAATGATATTCAGAGGAAGGGTGTGGAGGTTGAGGTGCGAGGGGAAGACAAGACAGAAGATCGATTATGACCATGTGTCGAGCTTCGGGCCAACCTTGACTTCCCCACCTACAGCAAGCATATACTTGCATCTCCATGACGTCCTAAATCGAGACTTATTTCTTAAATTATTAAAAAAAAAAAAAATTGTTACTACTTAGATCTGATATTCGAAAAAAGCTTTAAATTTGCATTTCCTGGACGTTCCATGACTAGGGTCGTTTATTATATTATTGAAAATGGAACTAACTTACCATAAGAGTTGGCTGTGTTTTTGTAGCATTTCATAGTACAATTTTAAATGTTGTTTTATCTTACGTAATTCATCTGATAAATGAAGGTTGTTGGAATTGTTATTTTTCACTCTAGTAAGATTTGTCTGGAAACCGAGCATGTTAGCGAATTTCCAAGATATGTAGTTATTCTATATAGGTAGCGGCCAGGAATGGAGTATGGTCTATTTTAAATATTTCGAGGGGGATATCTATATCTATCTTTACCATAGATAAATATCAAATTGGCGATGCTCCTGGAAATTGTCAGTCGTCTAACCCCTAAGTCTCCTCGAGGGAGGATTGTATTCAGACGGCCGATCCTGGAGCGCTTCTAACTTTCTAAGCCGTTCTGTGGAATCATAAAGTGGCCGAGGAGTGAAGTCGGACGGCAATAGCTGCCGAGACTTATGGCGACCTCGTGGGCCCTCGCTCTGTTATTAGCCGAGATATATTCCTCCTGTCCGGGAGAGAAGAGTCCCAGCCGAGGGGGGTTTCGGGAAATTTATGACTTAATAAGGTAAAATGTCGGCGTCCAGATCTGTTCTACCTAACCACACTTGGGGTCCTTCCGACTGGATATTGCCTGCGATCTCTCGCGATTATCCCAAGACAGGGTGTCAATAGCCTGCAAGTAAGAATGGGAGGTTAGTCGCAATTTCACGAAGAAATAGTCTTTCTGATGAAAGCTATCGAGGAAATAAACTTTTTCTTGCACGGCTAGTTGCGAGGTTTCTATTTAACAACCAGGGCTGGAGCAAATTGCATTACCAGCAATATCTGGTAAGGTATGCCTTAACTAAAACATTTATTTTCTATATTCAAAAGGAGAGTTTGTTGACCGTAGATATTATTCTTAGATGATTTTAGCTGGGGTTCGGTCAAGATGTTCTCATTTCCATGACTGGAAAAGACCCTGACCCAATCATAGAAAAGTGAACTTAGGGACAGGACGTCCTCTCTCATCTTCATGATAGCCCTGAAGATGGCTTACAATATAAGCCGAAACGTTGGCAGATAATCCTTTATTAAAAAATACATTTTTTTAAATTTGTATTTTCTGGATCTACCTTGACCGAACCCCAACTAAAATCATCTAAGATTAATTTTCTATAATACAGATAATCTATTTGTAATAATGTAATTCCTTTTATAATAAAATTACTCGAAGTACATATAATTTAGTCTGAATGGAATTTAATAAATGTATTTTTAAGGAGCTTCTTTCTTCCAGAGTGGAAATGAAAAGATTCGTAATGAAGATTGATGTGTTTTACTAGAATACCTAAAACTAAAAATTATAATTAGTAGAGACTCCATGAAGAAGTAACATTTGATCCGGGTGAAAAGACGTCCCCTCTCGCCTTCATGATAGCCACGAAGAAAGCTTCCAACGTAAGCGGAAACGTTGGCAGATAATTAAAAAATACACGTTTTTTAAAACATATAATTTTTTTTATCAACCTTGAACGAACACAAACAAATTTTCTTCTAATAACCACCTCGGTCAATAACTCTTCATTTAAAAAATATAATTTTTGATCATTTTAAAAAGTATGTAGTCACATAAATGCTAACTTTACACATTACTATTTAAATATGCATACTAATTATCTTTAAGTAACTATATATTTTTATTTACTACTTCTATATATTTTCACTTTTAATAACAATTTAATTAATGTTATAATAATAATTAAAATAAAATTTTACTTATTATTATACTCTACGTCTGTATAAACATAAAACCAAACAAATCAAGTCCAACTTTACTATATTGAATGGAAAGATGTGGCCGAAGTATTAAAAAACCCGTTATGCGTAACTAATTTTTTGGCGTTAATAACCTGATAAGGTTTCAATTGAAAAGTGTGAAAACCCGATAAAACACAAAAAGAAATATAAAATCGCTCGTAAATCCATATAAAGTTAAAACTGTTCAAGAGAGCTTTTTTATAATTTGCAATTGCTTTCTCATTTATCCATTTTGCCCGATTGAACGCATAACCCTGATAATCGATTCATTAAAAAAAAAAATTAAAACATGCAAATATTATAATTTTACTTAGTAAAAACTTTGGGTATTGTTAGGAATATTATAAAGCAATTTAAAAAAATGTTAATACTTCTTTAATTAATAACAAATAGGAGTTATAATGTTATTAATAATTAATATAACTAGTCTATATAAAATTAGTAGTTTTTTAAAAATTTAATCAATAATTAGTAATTGCTTTAATCTGTTGATTAACAGTAATTATAGCGTTTATGGTAATTACTTTATATGCTCATGCATGTATGTTTAATATTATTAAAGCGCATTGTTTACTTAACGAAATTACTGCACTTAAGTATGAGTCTTGGCCCCATGAACTTCTCATTGCCAACACTTCATAAATAAAAAAATTATACATGAAGAGAAAAAAAACAAAAAAAAAAAAACCCAANAGGCTTAAATAAAAGTTCTACATCTAACAGTAGACACAACCATCATCCAATTATGTTGTACATTCACTTATATATATATATATGTATAAATTTATTAATTATCAATTTATTTAAATTAATTTTTACTGTGAATATTAACCAGCACAATACTAGATACGTATATAGACATGACTTATAACATTAATGTAATGTTATGTTAGATAAGTTTGAAGGAGTTCCACCGACATTAAGGGTCGATATCTTGCCATCGTGTCGTACATTTCACTCGAAGATGCTCAATAATATACACGGTTTCTGTAGAATAGTGTAGAATATGTGTTCCTCTATACTCTGGTTTGTCCTGGTGCGTGATCCTGGTGAAGATATTCGAAGCAGTTCGTCTCTATCATTCTCCTTCGAGATGGAAGAACAGCGACGATGGAAGTGATCCGTCATTCCCCTCTAAATTATTCGAGAAGACTTCCATCCAGAGACTTCTTGTCGGCCTCTCTGCCTTATTCTTCACTTCCCGCCAGATTATAGATCGGCTCTTGTTGCATCTTAAATGCGAAAAAAGGGGTGGCGCTAAGTAGAATGGGAGAAAATGTGTTTTTTATTCATAAATCCTTATCCCATGGCCCATTAGGTGTGGTAATGGTCTATTTAGAGGTTCTTGAAGGCTTATAAGAAGCACTGCAATAACTTAAATTTCCTTAAGTGAAATTATATTATCATTCATATCTATACAGACGTATTTTAATTCTGTATTTACTGCTCATATATTAAACTTATAAGTTAATGGCGTCTTTCAGGTATATTTGTACAAAGGAATGAGAAATCATTATATATATGTGTGTAATTTCATAATTAGAACTGTAAAGGTAATTATTTATGTAACGCGTCAACATTACCTAAAGCTCTAGAAGCTCTAGGAATGCTATCAAAGAGGTCTATCCATACCTCTTAGTTACATTATTAATTTCCTTAATAAAAAGTCATCACACAAATGTAAAAAATATAAATGCCTATAAATAAATATAATAAATTTAAATATATAAATTACTTTCCTTCAGCTATAAATAATAACAAAATTATTGAAGACTTTACGAAATTGGTTTACTTCCTTTCTATATAGTCTGATTCCAGACAGTACTAAAGCCAACCATCTTTTTCTACTAGAATAGCACATATTAATTATGATACTAAAAATCATAGCCCGTCAACAAAACCTTCCAGAAAAATAGTATAAGTTATATATTCACAGTAATTTATATATAGTATTTTACTATCAATAATTATTTTCCAACTGTAATTATCAATTGATAGTAAATTATTGTTAACTTTTTAAAATTTGGTATGGAAACAAGCATCTTTTCCTTTCCAAAAATTTTACATTACAATCTTGGCGCGTTTTCATTGTTGTATATTGTACACACACTCAGTATGTGTGTGTGTGTGTGTGTGTGTGTGTGTGCGTGTTAATGTGTATGGAACATGTTAAGAGCATTCCTGAAGGATCTGAAGATAACTCAAGAATTATATCATAAATCGTACTATATAAAATCATCCATAACCATTTATTAAAAGTTTTATTCTCAGGGCTATCATTTTTTTTTCTTTTCTAACGGCGCCGAAAGCTTGCCAGCTGACTACTTGCCAGGTGACTCAGGCTGAGGTGCGATAAGAGATAAGGCCAGGGGCTAGTTCGACTGGTCATTAAACAAACTTTAATTCCTACCCCTAAGCGATATAGCTGGATTGTGTATCCTATTCGCTCCGTTATCAGTGTCCGATGCTACACTAGTATCTAGATGCAAGACTAACCGGTTGAAACATTGCCAGTGTGGCTTGATTGTTGTAGTGCCTGCAAGAATGAGGGTTATGTGGAGAGTGTAATGTGATGTAGTTAAATGTTACATCATAATCACTCATATCCAAAAATGATCATTTATGTTACACGAAAATCATGAATCATATCATCCAAAAAAAAATATAAACAAAGATATAAAACTGCTTTCGATTATGTGGTTTTGTGAATGCTCATTGGTCACATTGTTCCGGAGTTCAAAATAAAAACATTGCCTGACAAGCTATTTTCTTTTTGGAAATTCGAAACAGAAAATATTGATTTTATTCAGTTATTCACCAAATAGTCTTATAATTTAATTTTAAAAGGACAGTACAGTACTATGTAAATTTAACTAAAATTAAGGCAGAGAGAAGGATATGGTAGGAGTTACATAATATAAATATTTATTTCTTACTCGGCTATTGTTCTGTCAAGATTTATAAATCCTGATATTAGAATCATAATAATCTTAACAATAGTGTGGCTCAATCTGAACTGCAATAAAACAAATGATAGATGAAGCCTAGTTCAAAAGAGGCCATAAACAGTTTTTTTTCTTCTTTAGCTCTGTTATTGACCGTAAACAAAGGAAGATAGTGCTACTAAACCGTAAAGCGATGTTTTATTTTTAAATTTCTCACATTTCAGTTTTAAAAAGACCATTTTTGTAATTTGTTTAATCAGAACTTGTTAGGTGGCAGACACCCTTATTTACATCTAAATAAAAATTAAATATCAAGACAGGAATTATATTCTTCAGAGCAATTTATTATTACATTGACAATATAACACCAAGGCTTCTCAGGTGATTCGACACCTAAGATGTCCAAATTTTTGTGAGATGTAATTCGCTAAGACTCTGCCTTAGACTCTGTGGATGGGGTTTTCTTTATACCCTTATGCAATGACCATCTAACGGATCATCTTTGTAAACTTGCGGTTGATCAATACTTGGACATTTTACAAGTTTAATAGATCTTTTCAATAGACTTATTACTAATAGATGATAAAATATCAAAGAATAAGTAGCTAAGAGACATTGTGTGTCTATATGTCTATTTATATGCACTGTTAAAGAACCTATTCACTAGCATGTTGGTTCACTATTAATGAAACTATTGAACTCGTGGAATCTATCAATCAACTGAAATTATACCTCTTATCATATTACATAACTGGAAATATTATTTTTCTAACAATTAATGAGAGGGAATAGAATATAAAAAACTATCTGTCCCTGCCAGACTATTCTATTCCCTCTCATTAATTGTTTGAAATTTACGTGGGATAAAATACCACAACCAAATTAAATATTTATATTATTTTTATAAATGTACATTTATTTTAAGTCATCAAATTACAAGATGTTATATAACAGAATGTAATAAATAAATATTTATTTAAAAAAAAAAAAATAAACCCTTCATATACTAAACATTGTTGCAAACACGTTGTTATGATTTCTGTTTACTGCACCAGACGTATTCTTCTAAATTTTGCAGTATTAAAATTGCGAGATCTGTAGTATTAGATACATAAGAACAACTCTTCTCTCTTACTTAAAAGTAAGAGACTTTCTTCCTAAATCATACCCTCCCTGTCCATGAAATTTAGCCCGAGAGATGGCAATAATATTTATTTTGTTCATAAATTCGTTTTTATTTATTCAAATACCATGACGGAATCCCCGACCGATCCTTCCTCATAATGTTCGACAGTCAACTAACTATCTCCTTAGATTCATTTTTTACTTATTTTTTATTTTTTACTTCGAGTTATACAAAAAAAGCATGAGCCTACTTGAATGCGTTTAAGCCATCTAAGAAATATTTTATATGATTTTTGCATTTTAATGTTAACACCCCTAGATTATATTATGTACGGTATGGCAGATATGACAGATTTTCACAAAAATGGAGCTGTTAATATAGAGGGCATGTACGACATATATGATCCATTTATACGGATCCACCAGTGGTGGATTTTATGGTAACTAAAACATACCAAGTCGCCCATACCTCCTTGATTATCCTTAGATGATTAAAGTTGGGGTTCGGTCAAGGTAGATCCAAAAAAAACAAATTTAAAAAAATGTATTTTTTAATAAAGGATTATCTGCCGACGTTTCGGCTTACATTGTAAGCCATCTTCAGGGCTGTTATGAAGATGAGAGAGGACGTCCTGTCCCTAAGTTCACATTTCCATAGCCCAAACCCCAAGGTAGTTTGGATCTACCTTGACCGAACCCCAACTAGAAGCATCTAAGAATAAAATCTACGGTCAAAAAAACTCTCCTCCTTGATTATCTTTTTATTTTTCCAAATCATTTACTAACTTCTTATTTACACTTTATATTTATGCACTGCAGCTTGCAGAAATGTGTATTTGTCTAGGTCCTCTTTTGTTCCACTTCATCCCTGATACACACACAAACACACACCTCCCTTATCCTCTTCACTTACCACAAGCAGAAGGTTGTAGTAGAAACTAAATATTCTATAGAGACTTCCATTCTGTTTTCTCTCCCCTGCGAACACTGTGGATGTCCCATCTCACTCCCCCACTCACGGTCCGAGAATCCTCAAGACGAGATGCCCACCCAACCCTACCTTATTAAGAGTGCACCAAGAAGCTCGCCAGACTTTTATTCTTGGCGACAGTCTTTCTCCCTGACGGTCGAGTGGTTTCTTAGACTCCCCGAGGGAAAGATTTTTTTTTTGCCCTTTTTTTCTTCTTTACCTTTCATTCCTTACCTTTGCCTACATCTGGCGCTCCTTCCTTCCTACCACCGGCTTGGAATTCTCATTCCTCTCTCGCTTTTCACACTAATTTAACTGCTGTTCCACATAATGGGATACACTTTTTCTTCAGTTTATTTTATTAAAATGTTGTAAGGCCTCTAAATCAGTGTGCCTACATTTTCTTTTAGTCGTTAAATCTTGAATAAACTTAGATATGCTCTTCAACATATATTTCTTATTCAAACGGAGATATTTTTTTTTTTTTTACCGTAGATATTATTATTAGATGTTTTTTTGTTGGGGTTCGGTNGAACCCCAACTAAAATCATCTTAGAATAATATCTACGGTCAACAAACTCTCCTTTTGATTATTAGATTAATTATATTTTTTATAATCAGCCCAGAACAGGCTTTTATCGATTACATATAAGCTTGTCCTAAACCATGGGTGTTTAGAATGGGATGACTACCTATAAATAGTCACGCTTTTAAGGGGTTGAAAGGGAGACTAACACACACACACAAAAGTAGGAAAATATAAGCAAATTAAAAGACATTTAAAAAAAATGTGATCAGTGTTTAATATTATTAACAGAAAGAAACTATTTCTTGGTTAGGTTTCTCCAGGGTAAAATCAATGAAGAAAAATATTGGATGTAGATTTTGGAGATATAAATTTGCTTGTTCAATTTGGTTTTTGCCTTCCGATAAAAGCCACCAAATATATCCAAAGCTTTCTTGTCCACTACAACTCGAATTCTATGGAATCCCTATCGTACAAAAGTGCTTTGAAAATACGATTGCATCTTTTGTAGAATTGCTGTCGACAAAATATATTCAGGTGACACATAAGTGAGGAGCCAGCGTCTACGGAAACACGAGCAGTGTGGTGAGCCTGTTTTGCCTGAGGGGAGGGTGGGGATGTACAAATCCTCTTCCAGGTAGATAGGGGAAATAAGTCCTACCCCTTCACTGGAGGGAGAGGGGTATTGGACTGCTGGAACCGAACTAGTGGAGAACTCCTTTCCAGTAGGGGCACTCTTTCTCTATCCAGGACAACCCCTCTCTTCTCCATCTCTCTCTTACACTCTCTCACCGTGTCTCTTTTACTCTATCCAGCTCTCTTTCCAGTGTGTTGAAAGCAGCTTCACCAGTCCCCGAAACCCCCGGAGTTAAATTAACCGTTCCGAATCCCCCCCTCTCCTTCGCTCCCTCCAACCACTCCACCCCCTCCCACCCGCCCACTCCTGTCCTGGTCAGACCTTCCAGGCCCACTTGATCTCCTTACCATTTGGAACTAGCGAAATTCCCTTCCTCGCTCCTGACAAATAACGCCCACTTCAACAATAACCTACCTTGCTCAATCCTATCAAATATTTTACCAAATCTGTTCATGTTAAGAGCATTCCTGAAGGATCTGAAGATAACTCAAGAATTATATCATAAATCGTACTATATAAAATCATCCATAACCATTTATTAAAAGTTTTATTCTCAGGGCTATCATTTTTTTTTCTTTTCTAACGGCGCCGAAAGCTTGCCAGCTGACTACTTGCCAGGTGACTCAGGCTGAGGTGCGATAAGAGATAAGGCCAGGGGCTAGTTCGACTGGTCATTAAACAAACTTTAATTCCTACCCCTAAGCGATATAGCTGGATTGTGTATCCTATTCGCTCCGTTATCAGTGTCCGATGCTACACTAGTATCTAGATGCAAGACTAACCGGTTGAAACATTGCCAGTGTGGCTTGATTGTTGTAGTGCCTGCAAGAATGAGGGTTATGTGGAGAGTGTAATGTGATGTAGTTAAATGTTACATCATAATCACTCATATCCAAAAATGATCATTTATGTTACACGAAAATCATGAATCATATCATCCAAAAAAAAATATAAACAAAGATATAAAACTGCTTTCGATTATGTGGTTTTGTGAATGCTCATTGGTCACATTGTTCCGGAGTTCAAAATAAAAACATTGCCTGACAAGCTATTTTCTTTTTGGAAATTCGAAACAGAAAATATTGATTTTATTCAGTTATTCACCAAATAGTCTTATAATTTAATTTTAAAAGGACAGTACAGTACTATGTAAATTTAACTAAAATTAAGGCAGAGAGAAGGATATGGTAGGAGTTACATAATATAAATATTTATTTCTTACTCGGCTATTGTTCTGTCAAGATTTATAAATCCTGATATTAGAATCATAATAATCTTAACAATAGTGTGGCTCAATCTGAACTGCAATAAAACAAATGATAGATGAAGCCTAGTTCAAAAGAGGCCATAAACAGTTTTTTTTCTTCTTTAGCTCTGTTATTGACCGTAAACAAAGGAAGATAGTGCTACTAAACCGTAAAGCGATGTTTTATTTTTAAATTTCTCACATTTCAGTTTTAAAAAGACCATTTTTGTAATTTGTTTAATCAGAACTTGTTAGGTGGCAGACACCCTTATTTACATCTAAATAAAAATTAAATATCAAGACAGGAATTATATTCTTCAGAGCAATTTATTATTACATTGACAATATAACACCAAGGCTTCTCAGGTGATTCGACACCTAAGATGTCCAAATTTTTGTGAGATGTAATTCGCTAAGACTCTGCCTTAGACTCTGTGGATGGGGTTTTCTTTATACCCTTATGCAATGACCATCTAACGGATCATCTTTGTAAACTTGCGGTTGATCAATACTTGGACATTTTACAAGTTTAATAGATCTTTTCAATAGACTTATTACTAATAGATGATAAAATATCAAAGAATAAGTAGCTAAGAGACATTGTGTGTCTATATGTCTATTTATATGCACTGTTAAAGAACCTATTCACTAGCATGTTGGTTCACTATTAATGAAACTATTGAACTCGTGGAATCTATCAATCAACTGAAATTATACCTCTTATCATATTACATAACTGGAAATATTATTTTTCTAACAATTAATGAGAGGGAATAGAATATAAAAAACTATCTGTCCCTGCCAGACTATTCTATTCCCTCTCATTAATTGTTTGAAATTTACGTGGGATAAAATACCACAACCAAATTAAATATTTATATTATTTTTATAAATGTACATTTATTTTAAGTCATCAAATTACAAGATGTTATATAACAGAATGTAATAAATAAATATTTATTTAAAAAAAAAAAAATAAACCCTTCATATACTAAACATTGTTGCAAACACGTTGTTATGATTTCTGTTTACTGCACCAGACGTATTCTTCTAAATTTTGCAGTATTAAAATTGCGAGATCTGTAGTATTAGATACATAAGAACAACTCTTCTCTCTTACTTAAAAGTAAGAGACTTTCTTCCTAAATCATACCCTCCCTGTCCATGAAATTTAGCCCGAGAGATGGCAATAATATTTATTTTGTTCATAAATTCGTTTTTATTTATTCAAATACCATGACGGAATCCCCGACCGATCCTTCCTCATAATGTTCGACAGTCAACTAACTATCTCCTTAGATTCATTTTTTACTTATTTTTTATTTTTTACTTCGAGTTATACAAAAAAAGCATGAGCCTACTTGAATGCGTTTAAGCCATCTAAGAAATATTTTATATGATTTTTGCATTTTAATGTTAACACCCCTAGATTATATTATGTACGGTATGGCAGATATGACAGATTTTCACAAAAATGGAGCTGTTAATATAGAGGGCATGTACGACATATATGATCCATTTATACGGATCCACCAGTGGTGGATTTTATGGTAACTAAAACATACCAAGTCGCCCATACCTCCTTGATTATCCTTAGATGATTAAAGTTGGGGTTCGGTCAAGGTAGATCCAAAAAAAACAAATTTAAAAAAATGTATTTTTTAATAAAGGATTATCTGCCGACGTTTCGGCTTACATTGTAAGCCATCTTCAGGGCTGTTATGAAGATGAGAGAGGACGTCCTGTCCCTAAGTTCACATTTCCATAGCCCAAACCCCAAGGTAGTTTGGATCTACCTTGACCGAACCCCAACTAGAAGCATCTAAGAATAAAATCTACGGTCAAAAAAACTCTCCTCCTTGATTATCTTTTTATTTTTCCAAATCATTTACTAACTTCTTATTTACACTTTATATTTATGCACTGCAGCTTGCAGAAATGTGTATTTGTCTAGGTCCTCTTTTGTTCCACTTCATCCCTGATACACACACAAACACACACCTCCCTTATCCTCTTCACTTACCACAAGCAGAAGGTTGTAGTAGAAACTAAATATTCTATAGAGACTTCCATTCTGTTTTCTCTCCCCTGCGAACACTGTGGATGTCCCATCTCACTCCCCCACTCACGGTCCGAGAATCCTCAAGACGAGATGCCCACCCAACCCTACCTTATTAAGAGTGCACCAAGAAGCTCGCCAGACTTTTATTCTTGGCGACAGTCTTTCTCCCTGACGGTCGAGTGGTTTCTTAGACTCCCCGAGGGAAAGATTTTTTTTTTGCCCTTTTTTTCTTCTTTACCTTTCATTCCTTACCTTTGCCTACATCTGGCGCTCCTTCCTTCCTACCACCGGCTTGGAATTCTCATTCCTCTCTCGCTTTTCACACTAATTTAACTGCTGTTCCACATAATGGGATACACTTTTTCTTCAGTTTATTTTATTAAAATGTTGTAAGGCCTCTAAATCAGTGTGCCTACATTTTCTTTTAGTCGTTAAATCTTGAATAAACTTAGATATGCTCTTCAACATATATTTCTTATTCAAACGGAGATATTTTTTTTTTTTTTACCGTAGATATTATTATTAGATGTTTTTTTGTTGGGGTTCGGTCAAGGTAGATCCAGAAAATACAAATTACATAAAAAAAAAAAATAAAAAAAACCTTTGAGCACAAACGCATTTTGTCTGAAACCGTTCACATAAGCTTACAACACAATCCAGTTAACGACAGAACTGACATAGAACTAATTTCTTCAACTTATTCAAACATTTTAAACATTCTGAAAAACCTAAGATGATTTTAGTTGGGGTTCGGTCAAGGTAGATCCAAAAAACACAAATTTAAAAAAAAATGTATTTTTTAATAAAGGATTATCTGCCAACGTTTCGGCTTACATTGTAAAAAATCTAAACTGTCTCNCTCCAGCCCTGAAGATGGCTTACAATGTAAGCCGAAACGTTGGCAGATAATCCTTCATTAAAAAAATACATTTTTTTATTTGTGTTTTTTTTTTTGGATCTACCTCGACCGAACCCCAACTAAAATCATCTTAGAATAATATCTACGGTCAACAAACTCTCTTATTTAACAATTTTTAATTGAAGACAATTGGATCTCCTGCTATTCGGGCCGGTGCATTTTCCATTTATGCTACCAGGACAAGTCTGATAAGTTATTAAATTCCCCGCTCTAGTGTCGAGAGTCTAACCACCGAGGACGACGAATAAATCGTCTTATACTCGGAAGAGCTGACATTGTCAAGCTGTATAAATGACTCTCGATATTTTATAAATTAAATTATATTTAATTTACAATTTGACGATATATTCGTCGGCTTCGGAGGTTAGGCTCTCGACACTAGTGAGGGGAATTTAATAACATATCAGACTTGTCCTGGTAGCATAAGTGGTAAATGCACCGGTCCGGATAGAAAGAGACCAAGGTTTGAGTTCTGGCTGGGACAGTTAGATTTTTTTATTCTGTTCCCTTGCACTAAAAATTGTTAATAATTCCTTGTATTTATATTGCATGTAGAAATTTATTGTTTCACGTTTTATCGAATTTAAAATTTTTTTAATAGTGCGCATCGACTGTATAATAGTTACTTTAATTTACTATAATTACTTTATAGTAGTTACTTTACCTCGTTTATACAGATAATCTTTAGCTGTCTGTAATAAATATCATTATCTTCTCCTTGGCCGAAATCTTGTTTTCTTTAGTGATTATTCATTTTTTATTATTGTTCTCAAATTTTACTGGGAAGAAACATAAACCCAGAAGAAAATATTTAAGGCTTGGAAAGATGTTTTATTCTATAAATTTAGAGGCAAGAGACTATGCTGTACGCCACATTAATTGAGCTTAACCCGGCAATGAAGGACCTCCTCTTTTGGTGTATGCTGTTGACATATTTCACCTTTTCATTTATTTTCGCTAAAATGTAGTGGTTGGTATAAGTCTCATGCCTTGAATTTTTTTTTTTTTTTTTGTAATTTTCGAATTACTTTCCTATCCCCTTATTTATATACTCCCTTATTCTCCGTCATGTCCCACACAGATGATACTACAGTCCTTTTCAACAAACTATTACTCCCTGATCTAAATGTTCTTTAGACTCTCTGTTTTTTCTCCCACCCTTATCATATTTTCTTCCCAGAACCTTCTAGTTCCTTGTCTTAATATTCTATAGACTTCCATTCTGTTTTTCCTTCTTCCGAACTATGCCTGTCCCCTCTCACTCGCTCTTTCACCCCCAGTGAATTGTCTGCACTAGATACCCACAAACTCAACATTAAGTATCAATATATCAATTAAATATGAATTTATGTGTAATTTTTATTAAAATAACTATAATTTTTTTGTTACCGTTTGGAAAAGTTTCAATCGAAATGCCTTCTAAATAAGCAGAATAAGAATTTGAATTCCATAATCAGGAGAGAAAGATATGACCTTATTAGATTTTGTCAACAACAGCCTATTTGGCTGTTGAAGCTTCAGTTTTCTGGTACAAAGGAATACGATTGACTGTGCATGTACGAGTACTCACTTCCTCCTTGCAGCGAAAAGAGGCCGTCAATCTAATTCCCCTTTTATCCTGGATCTAGGTTTGAGTTCGTTGGAGGAGCAGCGGGGAGTTTTCATTCAGCTCCTTCTTCCCCCGTCGGCATCGAACTTGTTAACAAAAGAAAGGGGTGGAGGCACAAAAGATGAAAGAACAGCACAATGGGACAACTGCAACAAAAGGACTGCGGGTAATTCCAAATGAAATTAATAAGTTCCTATAACTCATCCAATGTCTTCCTCGGGATGGATGATGGCTCTCGAGCTCTCGATTTTTTCGCAAATTAAAATCGCTTGATTCTCCCTTGAACGATTTCAGAAATACAAATTAGTAAAACACTTAGCAACGTAGAAATCCTTAGCGAATTATACCATATTGCTTGTTTTTTATTTATTGATAAAAATAATTTTTGATCAGAAAAATTTAATAACCCTTCATACCTTATTGGGAGTAGGGTCGATGGGCCCCTTCTCCCTGCACAGTGATGACCTTTTATTTATTTATTGTTAATTTTATTTTTATTTCATTATATTTTTTCTTTCTTTTATTTTATTTATATTATTTTTATACATGTACATTTATTTTAAGTCATCAAATTACAAGATGTTATATAACAGAATGTAATAAATAAAGATTTATTTAAAAAAAAAA
>KZ807804.1:138684-150901 GCA_000696205.2 Oncopeltus fasciatus
TATATATATATAAATGTAACTATGAAGGTTGGGCGGCACCCTATTCGCTACCTGGCCGACCAATGGTCAGCTCTGATAGGCTTTTATTTTTCCTTTTCATTGCCCTCTTTAATAAGAGGAAACATAAGCTTCTCAGGATTGGCCAGGCGGTGAATAAGATGTGCCACCCAACTTTCGTAGTTAAATTCTTAAATGTGTTACTTAGAATTCATTTATATAACACTTACAAGTCATTAATGAAATATATATATATATATCGTGTATTATAATCTATATGTTTAGCCATGAAAAAAAATGTAATATCATTAAAGTAAATTACTTTCCATGCATCATTTATCTTTCTATTTGATTATATGCGTGAAAATTTGATTTCGTTTTCTGCTTAGTTGTAAATTTCCTTTTCCATTTGAAAAATAAATTTTTATATGCCAACATTTGAACCTCCTCCTACTTACAAAAGTTCTCTCTCTCTCTCTCTCTCTCTCTCTATCACTCACTCTCTCTCTCTCACACACTCATTCTCTCTCTCTCTCTCTCTCACTCACTCTCTCTCTCTCTCACACACACACACTCTCTCTCTCTCTCTCTTACTCTATCTTTCTCACTCCCTCCTCTTATCTCTTGCCGCACAATGTAGACGGTGTTTTGCTTTTTTAAATCGACTTATCTCACGTTCTGTTAATTTGCCACACAACTACCAGGTGTGCCTAATCAATTCCTCTAAAACTTTCATGACACATTATCAGAATCGGAGACATATCTTGGTGGCATTAGTAAAAAGCAATAGGTCTACAACCAGCTGCCAGTGGTAGAATGGCGACTTGACATGTTAGGTATCGGAAATTTCACTTTTTCGGGCTTTTACTAGTCACATATTCACGTATATCATACCATTACTAATTTCGTTTTGATTTGCCAAGCTTGTTAGTGGTATAGATGATTCTTTCCATTGAGGAATTAGCTATGTTCCTGAAAGTTCATTTGCTGGCTAAGGTAGCATGCTAGCCAGTAGACCTGCATCATGACAAGATCCTTAAGGGCTTGCCCCCCTCAAGATTGCTGTAAGGCCAGGTACTGCGATTGGACGGGGATTGCACTCTCCCGACACCAAGCTGCCGACTGATGACTGTTTAACGGCAAGTGATGGTGTGTGCCGACAGGGAGTGGATGTTGATCCAGCTGTGGATCCCACCAACTTGTGAGGCCTGTCTATCTTGCTGCGGTCGTCGGCAAACTCGGACACTCCCCCCACCACTTCGGTAAATATGAATGTCATCCCCCCCCCCCACCCACAACCACCCATATGCCAACTGTTCCCCCCTCGAACTGCTATATGTCTTTACTGTTTGGACTGGATTATCTCAGGGTGTATATATTATCGTTCTGTGGTGATTCTCAACCAACATCACCAATCAAATATTGAAGCTGGTAGACCGATATTGATATCACTGATTGCCCATACTTGAGTAAAGGTGCAGTCATTTTTCGTTACTCTGATTAAACATATAAAGTATGTAGTATATAATACAATAATTTATTTCTTGTAGCCGGCTCAGTAAAATTAATTCAAGGACTAGTAAGCCACCTAAATAAATCATCAATTAATAATTGAATATGAACTTTTGATCTAGCTGTCATAAATGCCTCAACTATTCACGATGATCAGCTCTGAAGATTAAAAAACGTCGTCTATAAAACATAAAATAATTTCTGCTTGACTTTTTTCTTAAATCTTTTTCTTTAATTTAAATAAATAAATTATTATTAACTAAAATAATAAATAATATCTCATTCTTTAATTTAGATTTTCCGGGCTATACCTAAATAAATAAATGAATAGATTTATTTATAGGTATTATAGATAATACCTATAAATAAATGAATAGATTTATTTATACTTCTAAATGTTATATAAGGATTGAAATTAATAAAAAAAGTTAAAATTGAGAACAATTGAAAGGCGAAGTGTTCCGCGATAATGAGATATACATAGTTGGAAGTGGTTGGAAGAGTTCTTGTTTCTGTCTCTGACTGATGTGGCTACCCGCTGACCCCACCTTCGCACGGGCCTTTCTTCCGACCCCGCAATGAACGTGTCGCTGCTCCACAGAGACCCCGCGCGGACAACGGCGGTACAAGAGCTCCCGACCGGACAACAGAGGAGTCCCTCTTGCTCTTCTGCACTCTTCAAGATATTGCAATCTGGGTGTCGCGGCACTCGTGGGATATCTGTTTGAAACTGCACAAGAGGAGCTCAATATATGGTATTCTTCAAATTTGTAGTACCTGAGTTCACTCTCTGGTGTCCGCACTTTTTTTTAAAAATGAGTAAGCTATAATCTTGCCTGTAAGATATTTGCCACAGACCATTGATCGAGTTCAATATATGACTGAATATATATTTACCTAAATATATTTGTTTGTTTCTATAAACACACACACTTATATATATATAAAGGAGGTAAATCCTTTATGGATGCCAGACCACTGCTCATGCGTTTACGGGTAAGTAGCGACTCCTGCTGCCAGCTGCACCTAGGTAGCTACCCACTAAAAACCTCTCACCATCCAGCGCCCTCCTGGAATGGCGTCTGGGCCACCTCTTCAGGAAAGGTACCGGGAATATCCCTCAAGTGGAACCGACCGCCTTTAAAAGTTATTTATGAAGAAGAGGTGATCGCAACTCGCCTCCTTGGTCTTCAGCACCCTTTCGGCGTTGACCGCCTTCCATTCATATATTAAAATAGTATAATAATTGTTTTGTTTAAATTTATATTCCGACTTATTATTTTTGGGAATTTCAAATATAAAATATAGACCGTTATCGGTTAATAGGAGGGAGAAAAAAAAAATTGTTTTGTGACTCTTTCTGCAGTACCCCTCTTCCCCTGCTCCGACTCCACTCAAAACTTGCTACATCTTTAAAGAAAAATAACTTTTGTTCTGGGACATGTCTCCTTGAATAACGAACAGGTCACAGCTAACAGTATGGCTGATTCTGACCTAGTTGCAACAATACAAATAAAAAGTACAACAATAAAAGTAAGAATAAACACTAGGCTAATAATATAAAATATTTTGAACAGAACTATGACTAAAAAAATGAAACTCTAAACTAAAAAATAACAATTAATTACGATTAAAAATAAATAAATAAAAATTAAACAAGATACAGTTTAGCAGGTCCTGGTACTCAATTGTACAGAGTGGAGATGTTGAAATAACTGGGATTTGAAGGATGCAAGTGAGAAAGAGCGACAAATATATAGAGGGATCAAGATCCAGAGACTGGAGGATCTGATGAGGAAGGAGCGACTAAATGCAGAGGATTTGTAAGGGGAAAGATAAAGGTCGGAATATCGAGAACGGGTGGGGCGGGAAAGTACTGAGAGGGGGAGGAATGGGAAAATATGACTTGATGGAGGAGAGAACCAAGGAAATATTGCCTACGGTTTGATGGGTACAGCCATCGCGACTCGGAGTACAGCTTTGGTAACGTGGGCGCTTCTCGGAGAACCAAAGACAAGCCCGATGAAACAATTTAGCAGAAGCTTAAGCCTATCCTCTGGTTATGATGCCCAGTATACTTTGATATATTTCTTTGGAATAAGTCGAATCATAGCTGCCATCTTAAGTAGGTATTATAAAAATATAAATATTGTATCATTGTAACTTTGTAATAGTAATTAAGATAGCATAGAATAAAATTATTAATTTATCCTGATGCCTTAAGCTGAAAAAGTATGTATAGGGTGGTTATTTGGAAAATGCAGAGGTTTTCTCTCGTCCCAGTTGTAAATAATAATAAATATGACCAATAAATTACAATCCAATTAATGAACTTCATTGAAGAATATATATCTCCTAAAGCCTTATGAATAATTCATAATTGCATATCGTTATTTATTTTGGTAATGTTGAAAGATTTATTTAAAATTTGTGAGCTCTTTCGAATTGAGTTGATTATGTTCTATAAAGAAATTTTGAGGAATAATTAAAATTCCCACTTTTTTTTATTGAGAACAAGAGATTAATGGCATGAGATATTCGAGACAGAGTTGGACAAATGAAAAATGGAGTAATTCACATGTTTGACTGCTGTGTACCATTAAGTATTTTTCTAAATGTGATGATGTATTTTTTAATAAAGGGTTATCTGCCAACGTTTCGGCTTACATTGTAAGCCATCTTCAGGGCTATCATGAAGACGAGAGAGCACGTCCTGTCCCTAAGTTCACATTTCCATGACTCCGGACAGGACGTCCTCTCTCATCTTCATGATAGCCCTGAAGAGGGCTTACAATGTAAGCCGAAACGTTGGCAGATAATCCTTTGTTAAAAAATACATTTTTTTTTTAAATTTGTGTTTTTTGGATCTACCTTGACCGAACCCCAACTAAAATCATCTTAGATTAAATATTTTTGTGTCCTCTTTGGAGAACGTTACATCTCGAATGGGTTGCTATCGATTGTTGGGGCCCTCAGATCCACTGTAGGTGTGGAATCCTGTATTCGATATTGGCGTGGTCGTGGGGTCTGCGGTCTCCAGATATATTGCTTCTTCTAAATGGTCTTCCCATCCCGGGGCTGTTCCTGCATTCATTCCAACCTTTCCGCCATGTTTAACGTCCCGTACTCCTCTCAGCTGGGCGATACGTCTCCGGCACACTCTTATCGCCAGGCGTAAGTTTCAATTCCCCCAAAAAGCGTTTACCTGCTTCCGGGCTGTTGCTTTCTTCCCTGCTTTCATGTTCCCTTTTCCCTTCACTTGCTGTCGACGCTCGAGATACGCTGAGTCAAATTAGAGGGAGTACGAGAATTTCAATAGAATTTTTACTTTCTCCAATGGGTCATTAAAACCCTCTCAGATTCACTATTTTATTTATTTATTTGGTGATACATAATTTATATTTACGGATATATATTGGTTTGATACATATTATATAGCCATAAATTACCACATATTATTTTTTAATTTTAATTAAATCTAAGCTTAAGTTTTTTTTTCTCCATATATTTCCAATATATGTATATATATATACCCCACCTTCGCACGGGCCTTTCTTCCGACCCCGCAATGAACGTGTCGCTGCTCCACAGAGACCCCGCGCGGACAACGGCGGTACAAGANAGGTCTTAATATATATATATATTGATATTTACATACATACACGAGTATATATTTATTTTGAAAAGTTGAGAATTAGGGACTTTTCAATTAAACAGAATAACAGATAGAGGATCGAGCAATTAATCTACTGTTTATCTGTTAACAGTCACATGTTTGAAGATAAATAAATGATGATAAACACCTTAAACCATCAAAAATAGAACAAAAAAGTTCCTAATTTTTTACACTAAGCCTTTCAATTAAACCCTCATCATTATTAAAAATGATCATTTACTGTACTCTCACATTAGAGTAATTTTCATTATGAAAAATCGAAATTTTTGCGTTAGGAACTAAGAAGAGTGTTGGAAATAAATTGTCAATTACCTGGATAGTATTCTTGATGGTGCAATTTTACTGAGCAACGGAACATATCCTTTAATAATATTTTTAATGGCATTTTTAAACACCCTCCTAAATCCAATAGATTAGTTTTGTAATTTTTAGGATAATGTATACCTTCACATTATGATATAGATATAAATAATTTTACTTATCATTTAATTTTGGTACGTTAGTTTTCAATCTGTTAAATGGTGAAATATCTTTGCTAATATAAGGCAAAGATACACACTAAATTGATAAAAAACTGAAAAAAAGAGCTAGTCGGAGCATATTTTCTAGTGGGTCGTGGACAAGACCACTCTAATTTTCACCGTTCCACATCTATCACGCTCCAGGCGAGATAAGGGCTTGGCTGGAGAACTGATAAGAGGTCAGCAGCTGTGGCCTATGATAACAGACGTGCGAGGTCGCGGTTCCCACTCTCCGCTCCCTTTTAGAAGGAATTCGCTTCTCCCCCTGGGCAAAAAGCACAAGGGAATTTCACTGTTTTTACAGAGTAACATATTCAATTTGAGCAATACTCATATTCAAAATAACGTAAGGATATTTCCATATATTATTTCAATGCCAGTTGTAGCCTAACTTCATTCTTCACTTAAAGCATTCCATTGTGTTGAGGTTTGCATGGCTGCCCTAAATGGTTTTACAAAGGAATGCAATTCTCTCTTCGTAAGGGGTGTTGAAAGAGCCGTTGATCCCTGCTACGTCACCCTTTTCGTATCCCCTACTTCTTAGCCTAAGACTCCCACAGTGGAAGCAGAGTATTGTCAACCATCTTGTCTGGGGAGGCCCTTTTTGCCTTTTTCCTCTCTCGCTTATTACTCACAGAAAACATTAGTCATTTGCACTTATACTATGACTACGATTTTAATATACCGCCAAGTTATCTTTTAGGCTAAAAAGCTTAGTTAACAAATTATTTTTTATTTACCTTTTTTTCTTCCGGGTTGGACCGTGTCAAGTTGTTGATAGTTGCCGAGCTTTCGCACATCATGTGATGGCTTCTTCATGATTCTCTATTCAGCCCTGAAGAAGCCATCACATGATGTGCGAAAGCTCGGCAAATATCAACAACTTGACACGGTCCAACCCGGAAGAAGAAAAGGTAAATACATCTGACGACCGTTGAAGCCTACGTGAACAATTTCTTTTTTACTGAATACTAAATATAAAACATAGGAATTCATGCAATTTTAGTTATATATATAAAAAAAATTGTGTCTAGTATTCATTTTTTTTTTGCTGAATACATTTAATTCATATTCAAATACAGGCAATTAGAACGTTGTATTCTTCATATGAATAATATAAATTATAAACCTGTTTTTTTTTTGTTTTTTTGTGAGAATGTGGATGAGTTACGATGTTAGGTTAAATTTATACATGAGTAATGCTGGTGAAACTTAATAAATTATATTTTAAATAAATCAATTGTTTTCCAACTAAATATTTGTATTTTTATACATTTGATATGAAATACAATTAATTCTCAAAAAGTATAGTCCATTGTTATCTATCGTCAATTGCTGATTGCTCGACCAATTCCCTGGGATGGCTGTAAATAAACTCTTGGACCGCAATTTGAACTTCCAATAATTAACAAATTATTTCCCTTGAAGAAGTAAACCATGGATCGAAACAAGTAGAAATCTGAAAAACAGTTTAACCACGATCTAGGGCATTGGATTTAGTTAACCAGTAAACCCACTTTTTATCATGGTGACCATCTTTTGGTAAAATCTATTTTTAGAAGGGGTTTACTATCAGTTTTCACGAATTACTAACTTCTTAGCTCATTTCAGATGAGTAAATTAATGAGGGGCCAGTTTACAGCTCTTTTCCACCTTTCCAATGTAAAGTCGATAGTCGCTATCCTATATATAACTATCGCTATATATAACAGTATATTTCGACACACCTACACTCCATGGCAAGTTCGCGAGTACTTGTGGATGGATTTGGCTCAACAGCTTCCTGCAGATAGTATTTGCTCTTCTTGAATACTGGACGAGTTTTTTTTTTTGTATCTAAAATTGGTTTGAGGATTGAATTTGGATCAGGAATTTATTTTGTTTGCTAAGGCCAATAATTTTTTTAAAAAAATAATAAATAAATAAGGCAGTTGGTGTGGAGCCACTTTGCCTCAGGCAAAAATCTAAGTTTTTTTTTTCTCGCCACAAGCGGAATTTCTTGCTTCCTACGCTAATTGTCCAGTTACACTCACCAAGGAGGAAAATTACGAGGTGAGGACAATACGGCACTGGCAATCATTTCTCTTGTTAGATTCTCCGGTTGTGCTTTGTTCAATACTCACCAAGTCACCTCTTCTGAATGAAATTTTACTCATGTTTCACTATTTTACTTTGAAAGATTTAATTATTTCATGATAATTGTCATACTTAATGTTAATACACTAAACAATAGGTCTGTATGCTTCAAAATGAAATTTTGTTTTTGAGTCAATATTTAATAATTAAGCACTTAATTTTGAAAATTAACTTTTAAATCTGAATTTAATTTATCTGAATTCTAGATTATTTTCCTACTGTTTCATTAGAAAATGAAATGGAAGTTTAAAGGATTATAGTTATTAATTGCGTTTTTTCTTATAATTATTATAAAATAATTACTTCAATTCTTCCGTGAAACAACATTGGTAGCCACATTATGTGTGCTTGTACAGGCATGCGTGTGTGCGTGCAGGTATGAATGTGTTTATATGAGTTTTAACGAACCTTTAACGACCAGATGAAACTCAAACTTTACTTAATGAAAAAAAAAAAAAAATATTAAGTGCTACACAGTGTTATTCAACAGTTAAAAGTGAAGGTCTTACCCGGACTACTACACATCGATTTATAGCTCCAGCAGTCACAGTTAGTTATTTTCCGCTACAAATTTGGTATAAAGAATTTAACATTTTTTAAAAATAATTATTTATTTATTTATTACATTCTGTAAGATAATACATACATATTGTAATTTGTTATGTATATTGCTCTATGATTTTGAGCTACAATGACATGAGGGAGAGAACGGCCAGTGCCGCAACTTCAAGAAGAATTTAAATAGGAAAAATATATTGGACTATTTGGGAGGCCATGTTTACTTGCGTTTATGTCAAAATTGATATGTATTGTGATTATTTATATTTAAGAATAACGAAATTGTATTAAAGTATTAAAATATTATCACTTAATCAACAAAACTCCTTGACTATTATTGTCTTTTAAATAGTATTAATACGGTTTATAGCAGTAAAATGATCTTGCATTGCGTTAACATTAGTTAAAACGTATTATCGATATCTTTTGTTTTACTAAACCAATTTTTTCATAGATTTCCTCCCCCCCCCCCCCCCCACCAGGAGGCGCCCCTAAGAATAATTTTTTTGTGAAAGGGTAGATCACTGGTGGTAATTACAAAGATAAAAGTGGCCAACAATCACAACCGAGTTATATTGATGTCACAAAACGTTTTTTTTTTTTTTTTTTTTTAATAAAATCTTAGCAACCAGCAAAAGGTAATTTTAATATTTTTGAAACTTGCAATTATTTCTTAAAGTCAACTAATCTTGACACTTAAAATTCAAATAATTTATATGGGATATATTAATTAGTTTTTCTATTGTTGGTCTTCACTCAGTTAACTGTGATTATCTTAATATGAGACAGTTTTCTCATATCCCTATGCTGTTTTGGTGTTTAGGGGTGTGTCCCGCCACAGGGCACGTCCAATAAGAAGTAATTACAGCAGAAACTACCCCTTTACTGCGAGCAGTACAAACCCCTGGAAGTTAAGAACTTCAGCAAGCTGCAGAGAGATACACTCTTTAATTAGGGCGTTATGGCGGGCCCTTTTCCTTCTGAACAAGACAAATTACTCCCACTCAACTTTATTCTCGTCCCCTATGTTCCTGCTTCCAATAACCTATACTCCAGTTCCTGCATTCCCTAAGGACTGTCTTAAGGACAAGTACTTACACTCTAATGGAGAGTTTTTTGACTCTAGATATTATTATTAGATGATTTTAGTTGGGGTTCGGTCAAGGTAGATCCAAAATAAATACAGATTAAAAAAAAGTGTATTTTAAAAAAAAAATTATCTGCCAACGTTTCGGCTTACTTTGTAAGCCGTCTTCAGGGCTGTAAAATATTATAATACAGAATTACCATAATGTAATGTGATATCTGAAGTATGAATGTAGAAAGATATGTAAGAGAATTTAAAAACATGCAGACAACAACCTTTAAAAATAAAAATTATTGAAAAAATTAAGAACCGTAATAATTTACTTTTTGAAAATTTAATTTTTTTTGGATCTACCTTGACCAAACCCCAACTAACATCATCTAATAGTACTTAAACTCTTTTCCGCTAGCTAGCTTAAGATATTTTTCGTACTTATCCTTCGCAGGGCCTTAGTTAATTTGAATTTACTTCATTATGTCCAAGTTAGTATTCTTTAAATTCGTTAAACATCTTCATTGTGCAAATAAACTTATCTTAATATATGAAAAAACCCAGAAAGACACTAGAAATGTGATAAAAGTCCCTCATAAAGTTTATATCTACCGCTAGAGTTACTCTTAACTTTGTTTTCATTCATCTTGAAAACATCTTCAAAAAATGCAATTACATGACCTGTTGCTTGTATCATTTACTAGTTGGTATAAATATGTATTTTTTATTTAAGTATTTTGTTAGACAATCATTACTTTTAGATTAACTTAAAAAAAAACACAAATTTTAATTTTTTCTCTTTGTAGTTTATTGCTAATAACCTGCATGCATTGGTAAAATAATTGCATCTGTTATTTAGTTTGAATTTCATAATGAGATGACCCTGTTTATCACCTCCTGGCAATCTTGACCTCCACTAAATATCTCCAGAAAAGATACTAATAATTTTCTCTCTTAATTTAATCTTATTTTAGTTGAAATGACTGACCAGTATATATACAAGAGTATTTGCATAACTTTGAAGTGTTTCTTTCTGCGTTAATTTAAATAAATTACACTCATTTCTAAGGATGTTTCACACACACATATGTGTCTGTATAGTGCTCTTCAGCAGTGAGCCAGTGTGTTGGGCAGCGGCGTTCCTAATCCAGTCGGGAAACAGTACGTGCCCCAGCCGAGAGGCCCTTAAAAATAGCGGAGGTCCGATAAAGGAATTAGAGAGGGGGATGGTGGGCGAGGTGATAGGTGAGATACGTGAACGGAAAGCAGAGGGGAACAGAATGCCCTTGTATATCACCGCTAGATTTCACCCCCAAGTCACTACTGTCTTTCATTGCTTGTTAAATCGGAAGCCAGGGGCGCCAGGCTAGCTCAGGGGATCCGTACGGGTATCGCAACCCTGACGCCGCGGGTTCAAATCCCGCCCAGGTCAATCTTTTATTTATAATATAGAAGCTTGTCCTGTGCCATGGGTGTTTAAAATGGGGTGGCAACCTGTAGATAGCCCCTCCCTCCAATGACCCTAAGTGGTTGCAAGGGAGGCTAACAGAAAAAAAAAATCGGAAGCCAGTATGTCACATTCAGTCTATTGAGAGGCGTCATCTTACTACAATTCATCTATAGATCTATTTAATCGCTCTGCAACATATGCAAGTGATAATTGCTGATTACCTATAAGATATATTTATTTTGCAAAATAATTTGTTAGCTAAAATAACAGTGATTCTGACAACAGTTGCCATGGATCTCAATTTAAAAAAAATAAAAGTGTTAGCCTCCATTCAACCACTTAGGGTCATAGAGGGAGGGGCTATCTACAGGTTACCATCCCATTCTTAACACCCATGGTTCAAGACA
The DNA here is from genome assembly GCA_000696205.2 of Oncopeltus fasciatus. Lineage (NCBI taxonomy): Eukaryota > Metazoa > Arthropoda > Insecta > Hemiptera > Lygaeidae > Oncopeltus > Oncopeltus fasciatus. The sequence goes on from KZ807804.1 coordinate 150,020, forward strand.
TGCTTTTACTATTAAATAAAAGCTTGGCCTGGGCGGGATTCGAACCCGCAGCGCCGAGATTGCGAGACCCGAACATATCGCATGAGCTACCTACACCAGCACCCTTCAATTGTTTTTTTGAACCTTATTTTGTCTTTCATTTCCAAATATAATAGAGTTATTATACAGTCGATGAAGAATTATAACCACCGTGTTAAATAATCCTTTATGAAATGGGAAACAAATTATGATCTTTGAATACGCAAAGCTCCAAGAGAAAACCTTTGAAATGTTGGTTGTTTCCTAGCCCTTTGGCTTTAGAATCTTTACTTTTTATCCCTAAAAATTATTTAATAATAATGTATATTAATAAATATTTCGAGCTCATAGAAAGGATGAATCATCAAGGGGCCATAAACAGAACAATAATAATATTTATAATAATAACAAGAACTAATACTTTTAAAAAAATGAAGTGAAATGTGTGTTAATTTCCGACTTGAAGAAAAAGTTCAAATATTACTTGATATCATCTTAATTGTTGAAGTTGTGAAAAAAAAACTTTGTAGTACATAATAGTAGTAAAATGAAATTATCTGACCTGTGTGTTCTTCGACTTTTTTTTGGGAGACGGTCAGAATTAATGAAACTTAAGAAGGTAACTAGTTGGGTTGAGCACTATCTCTCCCTTCTCCTGATTGACTTAAAGCCAGCTTTGGTGACTCTGCATTTTTTGCTTTTAGATGATTACTGCTCACTCTTAACCTCAAATTGTTGGATAATAATTATATATTTAAATGATTAAAAAATAAGTATGATTTAATTAAAGCTGCAAAAGTGGAAAAAGAAAAAAAAAAATTCACAATATCTCTGATCACAAACTTCTCTTCACTTAATGTATAT
>KZ807804.1:177151-188936 GCA_000696205.2 Oncopeltus fasciatus
TATATATATATATTGATTATACAGATTGACAGAAAATTATTAAGACGATTCGATTTTATATCATACATAAACATTTTGTTTCTCAAAATTGTGTCGTACAGCTCTGATATTACTAACTGTAATACAATTATATATTTATGAATGTTGTTGAATCAAAGGGATAAATTTTAGTCTAAAAATTTCAATTTCATTCAGTAACATCGCAAAATATTTCGCACCATGATAGCCATTCTTTAGGTCCTAGAAATACATTCAGGAAAATAAATATTATTAAGAATATTGAACTGATAAATGCCCAAGGTATTATTATATTCGTTTAACAGATAATAATAAAGTCTTAACGCTTTGTAATTTAAGTAAAATTAAATTGTTAAGAGTTATTCGGTCTCTTTGTATTCAACAAATTATAAAGTATATATATATACATATCCAGACCGNTAGTTTGCCGTAGACTGTGGCCTAAGCATCACACGACAGACACACACACACACACACACATATATATATACATATATATATATGCAAATAAGAGAAAAGAATAGGCTCGTGTATCAGACTTTGCGACGTTTTTAGTTTTCACAAAGATACTTTGAATACGAGTTTTGAGTTTTAAGTTGATTCAGCTCATGAATAAGTAGAAAATGGCGGCCAGGCCTGCCACACCCAAGCTTGTTTTTGTCTGGTCTGATGAAGGAGCGTTCTTAAAGATTGTGTTAAACAGCGTGCCGTGTTACATCCATCATGGTGCTTTATGGTGGTAGCTCTGTGTCAGAAGTTGGCATTCTCTTTGCTTCCCTACCTCTCCTTTCCTGGTAGACATGAAATATCTTATTTATTTATTTTTTTTTTTTTTACTGTGATTCATTTTCTTTTTTCATTAGACAGGGGGTAGCGACTCCAAGGAAAAGTTATGGGTAGTATACTCCTCATTCTCATTTCGACGTTAGTGGATATCAATCTGGGAGATCTAGCCTTTCTTGAGTCTGAAGAAAATAATTATATTTCCTTCAATTTTATAATTAAGTACATGAAAGGATTGCAATGTACCATAAAGATAATGATTAAAAAAAAAGTAAGAATGTTACGGAAAGATCTTGGGAGTATCGTTAAATTGCATTCATTATTATTACTAAAAAATTAAAAATGTTCATTGGGGCTTGGCTTATCAGCCAGAGGGGTATAAACATGAGTAAAAAATTAGTTTTTCAACTAAATATTTGTATTATTATCTCTTTGGTATAATAAGCTGTTATTATTGCCGATTTTTCGGCCCAAGCTTGTGGCCTTCTTCGGGGCAATATTTGTGATGTAGGAAGAGAGAATTTTACTTTGTTGAAACTAAATTATGACTGCTAAATCTGTTTATCCTAGAGCAGGAGACTCTCTCCCTCTATCACCGCTATTGCCGAAACGTAAGCAATAATATTTTTTATTTTTTTATTTATTTTTTTATAAACCTTTATTTATTAAATTCTGTTAAATTAAAACATTTTGTAATTTGATCACCACAATGGATTAAAAAAAAGAAGACTTTCAATGTCAATCACATGAGGAGAGAAGGTGACCAATGACACCACTCAAATTATTTACAGATTATGTCCCCAGAAGGTCACGGGGCCATCTTCGTTTGAGTCGACTCCCCGTTGTAGGGGTTGAAGTTGGAAGACATGGTCTGTGCTAGTGGATTAATTAGGATGGTATGGCAGTTTACTGAGGAAAAGGTTGAAGCGGGAAGGAATGAAGTCTTGTACAAAAGGAATATTAAGATCATGGTGAAGGGATGAATTGGATACATGGATTGAAAGGACTGGATTCTTTGAATGTTTGAAGGCATGGCGGCACCCCAGATTTTTACCCCGTAAGTCCAGATTGGTCGTAATAAGGTTTTGTAGAGCGTCAGTTTGTTGTCGGAATCTCATGACTGGATTTCTTATTAATGAATCTGTATAAAAGTCCATATCGCCGATCGAGTTCTTGTCTTTTAATTTTAGTATGTTCTCCCCATGTAAGTCGTGAGTCAAGATGGAACCCAAGGTAACGAACGGCATTTTTTGAACGCATTTTTCTTCACTGATTTTTATTCTCCATTTGCTTCACCATTGTTTGATTTTTTCGAGGTGATCTTGTAGGTTTTTAGAAGCAGTTTTATGATCGGGATAGGAGGATAGGATAGCTTTGGCGCCCGCAAATAGAGCTAAGATGGTAGGGATGTCAGCAGTGTACAGGAATAATAAGCAATAATAAAAACTCTTTTGATTACAAATTAATCTTTATTTCTCCTAATCCCAAGACCGAATCACTGACCAATTCTTCCTCGTAAGAGACTTAATTGTCGTTTCGAGCCGGATAGAGTGTAAAATTTGAGAGATCACTATGGCTCTGGGTTGTTCAAGAAGGAAGATTAGAGAAAGCATAACATTCTTTAATATTAAATTAATTGTGGTAAGTTATCCCACGTTAAATTTTCTACAAGAAATGTACAGGGAGCCAAAAAAAAAAAAAAAAAAAAATATCTTACTACTATGCCTATCCGGAAAGTAGGACCCGGCTGTGGTAGTAACATTTTTTTTTTCTGACTCCCTATGCATTTCTTGTGGATAATTTGGAGTGTTAATTATAATTATTTATAATTAATACCACAATTAATTCATTATTTAAAAAGAAATATCAGGCAGAACGAGAGTCTGACAAATAGCTGACAAGTAGCTCCTTCGAGTATAAGACGACATATTAGTCTTACTTGGGGTTTAGACTCGGAGTAAAGTGCGGGGAGTTGGAGTGATTATCGAAGCTAACTGTTGCATGAAATAAAATGGTCATCAACTATTACACGATGGATAACTTAAAAAGGTTGTATATTATTTTATAAGACTTTTATTACATAATTAATCTACTTGGCTCGAATAAATCCTTTGGTTGGCGGCTTAAAATATTTATGAGCAAGTCAAATGGGCTCTAAATTAACTATGTGGTTACAACCCTTAATTAATAAACATTGAGTAATGTACCAAAGGACATAAATTTGTATGGTTAGTAAAATATATTATGTTCTCCCCTTGGTCGTCATCAAGGCCTCGTTTTCACTTAAGCTTCTGCTCTCCACCCTGTTTTGTCTATTCTTTGTTCTATCTTTGACAAAATAAATCTTCGGAAAATAAAACTTATGTATTTAAATAGTGAAATGAATGGTAAAGCTTATGAAATTCAATAATCATGTTCTATTTTTCAAATGCATTCTTATTTGCTTATTGATTACATTTTTTTTTTTGCTTTTAAATTTTTTAACTCACTTCAGCTTATCAACAAAATTTCGTTAAAGAAGTAAATAGATTTCAAGTACCTCAGATAAAATTTGGTTGAGAAAATTTTAAATTTTTTCTCTGTCTGAAAAATGTTTCATTGGTTAACAATTTTTTTTATTATTAATTATTGAATTTAACGTCATGATGAGTTTATTCGGAAATTCTCTCATTTTTATAATCATTTATATTCATAACATTATAAGTACTTGTTAAAATGTATGTATACTACAGCGTAATTCCTATTTAAATTTATAAATTTTTAGGTGTTTTCATTTTTGCACAATTTACGGAATTTATTGTGTTCATCGAATGGTTATTCTTCTGTTTTTACTTATTTTATTTTATATATATTTGAAAAATAATTGGTTTTGTTATAGATTTCTTTTTTTAAATTTTATTAAAATTAATTAAGGTTTAAATAATTTTGTGTTAATAACTGAATTTTTTTGTTTGTTTGCAGGTGAGTTTCTTCCTGAATCATGTCATTATGGAAAAAATGTAATTAATTCAATTATTTATTTATTTATTTACTGCAATAAGAGCATGGTATCTTACACCAATTACATAAATTACTTTCTTATAAAACAAAACCTGATAAACGGGCTAGATTACATAACTGAATTTAGTTAATGTATTTAAAAAAAAGATACTTATATTGAGGCAAAAAGTAATACATATAGCTTTAAAAAAGGAGTTTTTTGACAGTAGATATTATTATTAGATTTTTTTTTTGTTGGGGTTCGATCAAAATAGATATTTAAAAAAAAGTGTATTTTTTTAACTATCTGCCTACTTATTTTTAATTTTAATTTTAATCAGCTTACAATTTTTAAATTTGTATTTTTTAATTATCAACATACAACTTGAAAATGTGTAATTTTTAATTATCTACCTTAATTGTATATAATCTGCTTTAAATTGCATTATTTTGGATCCTCCCGCCACCGTACACCAACAAAATAACGTCTAATAATCATATTGGTTTAGGTTTGCGGAGACGCTATTGGAGTATTTATAAATTAACTTATGTATATTTGTATTTTATTTTGCCAACTTTAACGAATTCACTGGAGTATTTTGTTGCACATTTTTTTTTTTTTTTTAGTTTTACGGTTTTCTTTAGGTAGTGTCACAGCGAGGAGATGTGCTAGTAAATCACTAAGTGGGTTCAGAAATTCAATTTTCGAGGATCAGTTCGCCCTAGAAGGAGTAAGGCGAAAGCCGGCAAGAGAAACAAAATGTTGTTCTGAGATATTTACTCCATTTTCCAGGGGTTGGCTACATTTTTCCTGCACACCTATATTAAGTTTTAAACTAAATTATGACTGCTAAATCTGTTTATCCTAGAGCAGGAGACTCTCTCCCTCTATCACCGTAGCTTTTCCTTCGCTGTTAAAGTTTTGGTAATACTGCACATCCCTGACCTCCAATCATGTTAGTCAAGTGACTTGTTTATATGAGCTTGTAATCAAAACGTATCACCATTTGTGATGGAGTGATGTGTACGCCTTGGAAAACTAAGTTGCTTGGGCAATNTATTAAAGCAGGCAGAATTTTCTGTTTATTGGGTTTAAAATAATTTAGCTCATACATTATTTGTAGGGAAAAAAATATTACCAAAATTTTGTAAAATATTCTTCTTGTATTATTTTGAAGAGAATCAAGGCGTAATAGTTCAGTTGTTTGCTTTTCAAAACACAGCCAGTAGGAATCAGTTCAACTTGGCCTGCATACTAATAAAAACAAGTATTTTGTTTTAATTATACACTGTTTTTATAGTTCAAGGCGAGGATAGTATTTTCTTCTGAAATTGTATAGTTTATGGCATCATAACTTATATTAAGTACTTAGATGCATTAACAGCAGTATTAATTACTCATTTAGATACACTTGAACTCTTTACTGTCAACAATTATGCGTAATTTTAAATACTGAATAAAGCTATTGCCGATTTATTTTCATGGTTCTTAAGAACCATAAAGTTAAGTAAAATTATTATTTAAAAATATTCAATTTGTTATTGTCAACGAAACAACTGTTTAAGATCTGCTAAAATACTTTTCGGAACGGGAACGTAGTCTTAATAAAGGTAATAAAATGTATATGAGCTAAACACAGCTGGACATGGTCAAAACAAGCAAACATAATTTCACTGACAAATTTAGAGATAGCTGGTCGATAGTCGAACTTGATGAGGAGGTATTGATCGGAATTAACCCCGATAATCAAAAAGTTTTTATCGTTGCCAACGTTTCGGACCAAATATCAGGTCTTCTTCAGGGCAATAAGTATGATGGAGGGAGAGAGTACCTTTCCTAAATCGAGTTCCTCTCCCAAATTATTCATAAAATACTTTTCAGTCGTGATTTAGTTTTCCCAGAGCTGGAGAATCTTTCCTCCATCACTCCTATCGCCCTGAAGAAGGCGTAAAATTTATACCGAAACATCGGCAACAATTAAAACTTTTTTGGCTTACAAATTAGTTTTTATTTATTAAAATTCCAAGACGGAATCCCCAATCGATCCCTCCTCACCACTGGCAGATATTTCCGAAGCATTCCGGATAACATTATTGTTCCCGGCGCGGCCTTGTTCAGTTGTATGCTGTCTACATTTCACATCACATTTTGTAAGCTTTCTCAAGTCTGACGTAACAAAGAAGTCTCGAGACATCACGCAAAACGTGAAGTAAAACACCAGCGACACACAAAGCTTTTTAAATACAGTTAACTTAATACCTTCAAGGTACATCAATAATAAAACTAAAATAGAAGCATTATTGATCCTAAATTATTTTTTCTGACATTGAAAGGAAATTCGCTATGCTTATATTCACTTGCATCGACCATTCATTCATAATGCAGTAAATAAGAACAAGAATAACTCCTTATTTCAGCCTTTTATTGTTAATAAAAATAGAAACTACATTAAGTGCACTAGACATTTGATCTTTTTACGCTTCCACATAATATAATTTAATCCTTTTTGTATACAAGGTTATATATAACCCACAGATTGGAACATTTATTACCTTTTTTATAAAATGAGATACAAGTAGTATTTAAATGATCTAACAGCAGTCAAATTAGTGATGAATAGCCAAATCCACGTGAAACTTGACATTCCGTCTTTCAACTACTTCGTCGAGCGATAGATAAATACCACGAAAACCTGCAGGAGGTACCATGAGCCATCACTTAGACTTAGGAAGTTGAGTCCCCAGCCAATTCCAAGACTTATCATCATTTATAATTTTAATTTAATATTTTACAATTATTATGTAATACGTCTCTTAAAATTGTGTGTGGCACATTAGTTTTGCCGATCCAATGAAGTAGTTTGATTTGATATAAATGATTTATTGATAACTAATATCGCGCTCAGTCACACACGAGCCATTCACATAAGTTCTTTCTATTCCCAAGTTCGATACTAACTTTTCAATTTAAGAGTTCCTGAACTTTTCTACCGTGAAAACCTTTTCCGTTTTCGATCGGTGGCAATCGTACAAGGTGATACTCACATGGAAATAGAATTATTTTTTATCTTTTTATTTAGGCATTAGGGACGTTTTGTTTTGGGTTGAACGATTTCAAAAAGAATAATAGCAATTAAGGTAATTCATGAGTAAAATTAAAAAAAAAAAATATTGTTGCATCTTCTCTTTCAGAAAATATATAAAAAAAAGAAAATGTTACGCATGAGCTGCGTAATCTAAGCAGATTTCCCATGATTTATAATTGTGGTCATGAATAAAGGTAACTAACGACTAAATTTAGTTAATGAATCTGAGTGAACCATGAGGTAAGACCACTAAGCTTGGGCACGAACCTGGTTCTCCTGCTTCCCGGGCTGTTATGCTAATCATTGCAATACCTAGTCTAGCTAAATAATTCCTTCTACTCCTCGCACTTTACTCCGAGTCTAAACCCCCGAATAAGACGAATATATCGTCTTATGATCAAGCGGGTTAACATTATCAGCTATTTATTTGACTCTCGTTTTTTCTTATATTTCTTTTTTTTTAAATACGCCAACTAAAATCAGTATTTAAGTTTTGTTCTTTCTTAAAATATCCCATTTAGTTTCTAAGAGATATCACCGGATAAAATTTATCGATGCGCCACCATTTTTCTTAAACATTCCTGGTTTTTTTTTTCCCCTTCGATTGCTCTGCCTGGACAAGGTTCATTATATAAGAAAATTTTCCAGCATTAATGTGTTGAGTAATTCTGGCACTGACCTCCTCTTAAGGATTTATCACTTTGAACACTACACTATTTTTGATGAGACTATGTTCCATTTCCCCCTCATTGCAAGTAAAAAAAAAAACATTAAAATGACACTCTCCAATTCATTTTCAAAGTGCAACAACTTTTGGCTCAGTAAGTATATAAAACCTATGTAAATGTAAATAGCTTCCTGGACTTTGACCTTTCAAATGGTTCTACTATTACTGAATATGTTTTACAAGACATGAGGGACGTTATAGCCATCCAGAGAAAGAACGAAATTGTTTTTCGCCCTAACAGTGTAGGAACAGTTTACTACGCCAGTTTCTTGAATTTACGTCGAAAGATTTGCTTACGAATAAGGATATCACGATGTCCAAGAGCTACAGAAGAGAGGGATGTCCAATCTGCATGCAAAGCCCAGGACCACGTCGGTGCGTAGGCCGTGTCGGCGGAGAGCAGATCCGGGCGGGAATGTAGGGCGGGAGGTTTCTCCTGGGGGGGACCTCGAGGCACTGTCGCTTTCCTCCGGCCACTCACAATGGCCGCCTCGTTCGCCGCTCTGCATAAACGGTGAAATCCGACCTTCGGGGAATGCGCCAAGTTCGGTGTCACTGTCAACATGCCGAGGCTGTTCACCCCTTTCCGAGATTTCAGTCGGCCGATTTGGAACAAGGGGATGCAAGTTTAGAGAAATCGGATATACGCATTCTATGCACGGCTGGAAATGTATGAAGGCTAGCACTAGTTCATAGAGAAAAAATAGTTTGTTTGTTACAAATATTATTTTTTTTAGTTGTGGTATTTATCCCCACATTAATTTTAAACAATAAATACAAGGAGATTAAAATAAAACATTTAAACTTTCCCAGCCAGGACTCGAACCTGGATCTCCTGCTATCCGGGCCGGTGCAATTTCCATTTATGCTACCGAGACAAGCCTGATAAGTTATTAAATTCCCCGCACTAGTGTCGAGAGTCTCCTTCTGTTCCCTTGCACTAAAAAATGTCAAAAAAAAATAATAGCAATTTAGGTAATTCATGAGTCACATTTTTAAAAATTAATTTAAAAAAAAAACATTGTTGCATCTTCTCTTTCAAAAAATATATAAAAAAAGAAAATGTTACGCATGAGCTGCGTAATCTAAGCAGATTTCCCATGATTTATAATTCTGATTATGAATAAAAGTAACTAACGACTAAATTTAGTTAATGAATCTGAGTGAACCATGAGGTAAGATCACTAAGCTATGCTTAAAACTCGTTGAGAAGGAAGTGCTCAACCATCATAGTTATATTCGTAAATATCTTTCTTTAAAGGCGTTTCCCGAAAAAGATATTTTAGAACATAAAACTAATAAAATTACAGTTTACTTCTATTGATTTCTATACACTTTTTCATAACTCAAATAAAGAAGATTTATAAATTTTGGATTACCTTTAAAACTCCCCCCTTTTACTCATCCGATTTGAACTAGTACTTATTTCTTCATGAGCTCCCCTGAGGAGAGCTCTCTCCCCTCCTTCTGTTCCCTTGCACTAAAAATTGTTAAAATTTACGTGCGATTAAATACCACGAAAAATAATATTTATAAAATTAAAATTTAAAAGTAAATAACGGGAGTCATTTAAACCGCGTGACAATGTCAGCTCCTCCGAGCATAAGACGATATATTCGTCTGCCTCGGAACTTAGACTCTTGACACTAGTGCGGGGGATTTAGTAACTTATCAGACTTGTCTCGGTAGCCTAAATGGAAAATGCACCGGCCCGGATAGCAGGAGATACAGGTTCGAATCCTGGGACAGTTAGATTTTGTATTATGTTCCCTTGCACTAAAAATTGTTAAAATTTACGTGGGATTAAATACCAAAAAAAAAAAAAAAATTATAAAATAAAAAAAATCTAAACTGTCTCAGCCAGGAGTTGAACCTCGATCTCCTGCTTTCCGTCAAGTATGCTATCTACAACAGCACCAAGGCTGCCTCGGTGGTGTATTGTATGCATGCCCGAACGGATAGCAGAAGATCCAGGTTCGAGTCTTGTCTGAGAGAGTTTAGTTTTTCATTTATTGTTTAGTTTGTTACTCTCTATAAACTTGTACGTAGAGAGAAAAGGAAATCTAAATCAAACGAAGAATTTCATATATTCAAAATTCTTATGTAAAAAGCAGTAGCTTAGGATAGAATAAGACAATTTACACGATAGTTATACTTCCAGAATATTTTATTAAAATAATAATAGGCAAAAATGAAATAAATTTTGCTTCAAGCCGGTTAATGCCCGACCTCTCCCTTGAAATGTTTTTTCATAAAACCGGTTACAGGAGATTAATTCTGATAGCTGAATATTTACATTTACACATATGAACTACGGTTATCCAGCTAATCTGTAAAAATCACTAGATATTCAGGACATCCAAGAAACAACTTCTTAACTTAAGAGTATTCCGAAGGCAGTATTTGTATTTATTTTAGAATATCAAATATCCACTAATATAGGATCAGATATATTCATATTCATGTGGGTTACCTACAGGATGCCACCCCATTCTAAACATCCGTGGCACAGGACAAGCTTTATAAATAAAGTCTTGCTAAGGATGGGGTTTTAACCAGGAGCATCAGCATTGCGAGACCCAAAAGGATCCTTTGAGCTGCCCTGATGCCCCTTAAATTTTATACACCTGTTATCATAAACAAGACGGATACTTGATCAGGGCCCTGGCTAACTCTTCTACATAAATCAACAAAAATAACTAATATTCCTAATGGGTTTTTTTTTATATTTATAACTGCATCATAAATTTAACGCAGCAGGTCAACTGCTAGTTGTTTAAAAAATGATGACAGTTTTATATGATATAGGTGGAAGCCAATAAATAATTTCACTAATAAATATTTGAAAAATAAGTCTAAAAAAGTTTAATAATTTCTTTATACGTCTAAGGAAGCAAAATTTTCTATAAATGTAACGAAAATTTTGCTCCTTTTGATAAAATTTATGAATTGATATAAATAAAGATGACAAATATTATCTTCAAGCCGGAAAAACATCCAGAGTTGATAATAATTACGAGAGGGTCGTGGTAAATGTTCCAGCTAAGTTTTTTTTTTTATACAGCTCCTAGGATAATTTATTGGATGAGTTTAAGTAGTAGTTAAAATATTTTCTAACAGAAAGTAATTTCTTTTATTTCATAATGAAAATCATAAAAAACAAAATTAATTTTAACTTTTATAAAAAAAATGAGAAAAAATGGAGAAGAATAAACAATTAGCTGTGTTTACTGTTGCGTAACTTATTTCTATAATATAATTTTTCATAATTTTGAACAGATCTAATTTCTAACTTACTTTCGTTGAACGAGACAGGTTTAGGAAAAATTTTCACACTTATTTCATACAAAACATGCGTTATTTTAGAAATCGCTGACTTTTCAGCGTATTTTATAAGCCGCCATCAGGGCTGTTAGCAGAATTACAATTTTGTGAGAAGTGATTAGAAAAAGAACAGTCAATAATCAAAACAAAGGAAACTTGACTTGACTAAAAAGTGTAAAGTGAAAAGTATATTAGAAAGTAATCTGATTGATATATATATATAATGCTTATTTTATATAACGGATGTTCTTGTTTGGAATGGAAACGGTTTTTTTTTTATAATTTATATTTTATATTGTTTGAGAAAAAACAGACAGAAAAACTCCCTGAAATATGTAGTTAAATAAAATTATTGGCTAGTTTTTTTGTTGAAAAAATAAGTATAAACCGTAATGAATAATCGTATTTCTCCAGTTAATATTTTTTCCCTGATAATTGTAATAGATGCGGTATTTACGAATTCCCAATTAATCCTTTCCTTAATCTGCTTGTTCCGTTGCTAATTTTAACTATGAATAATGCCTATGAATACAAGGGAAAAAAAAATGTAGTAACAGTGCAGGATACTCACACAAGCACATCGTTAGTTGTATTAATGAAGTGGATATATAATTTTTAAAAAAATGTCAAGATGTATAAGCAGCACCAAATAACGTCTTAAAATATTCATAATTTAATGAGCCATTGCTAATCCATATTATGTATGATCATATGATAAAGTGTATTATGCATTAATATGTATTGGACAAAAATGCCAAATTACCTTTTCACCTTGTCATTTATCAATTTTCAGTTGTTTTAATATCACAAACAGGACACCACATCCGTGTTATTGTTAGACTTATATATATATAGTCATTAATGCCTT
>KZ807804.1:211805-223541 GCA_000696205.2 Oncopeltus fasciatus
AATTTGCTATGAAAAGCGGTCCGTGTGCTATGGTGGTGTGAGTGTAATTGGTACACCACGTATAACGACCCTTTTACCCGTAGGTATGTGCGGGTTATGGTAAGAATATATCTGCGGACGTTGTGGTCCAAGGAGCTTTACAAATGAAGTAACCGGTGAGGCATAACCGGCGTTCATACATCATATAATAGCGGTTTAATTTAATTTATAAAATACCACCTGGATTTAAAAACTGCTCTCATTCTCTATTCAGCCCTGAAGAAGCCATCACAGGATGTGCGAAAGCTCGGCAACTATCAACAACTTGACACGGTCCAACCCGGAAGTAGAAACTGTAAATAGCTTTTCGGTTAAGCAGTCTTTTAGCTGTTTATTCTTAAATTAATTTCAAGTCACTTCATTATGCAGGAAATTTAAAAAACAAAAAGAAGGATTCATTACATATCAATATCATATCATACCTATTGCTATATACTGAAAGTCGATTAAAAAAGTCAATTAATCGAAGAAAAAAAGTAATTTAAATATCATTTGATTCCTCGTTAAATACTTTACAGACTTTACTAGACAGATGTTGAAGTGGGTGTTATATTTGTAGTATCTGTACATGTTTCCGCTTTCACTGCAGGTAAAAGCCGTGAAAGGGTGGCAAATTTATTACTTTTTTTCCCCCGTCCACCCCCTTCAATGGAGCGATCCGCGGGAAAAAAAATTAATTTACTAACAGGGCTATTGTTTCATCCCCCTTGGAGCGGCAATAAAAAATAGATGCGCTCGGCGGAGAGCTCCCAGCCATCTTTGGGGCTTTAATAAAATGGGGCTGGGAAGCCGCTATTAGGGCTCATTGTTCAAAGCCACGTCAAACCCCGGGACAGATAAAACCGGCCCCCGTGTAAGAGCTTCTCATTTATCTCGAGCAACCCCCCACCCCCTTTGTGTCGCCCCGCGCCCTCCCGCTATTTGTTTTTATTTCCTCTATGAATTTTTCCATATGCTATTGTATTTCCTTTTGGAAGATTTTTCCATAGGGGAGTGTCAAAATGGGCGTCTGGGTAGCAACCTACCATCATCTTTCCTTCGCCTGTGTTAATTAAGTGGAACTGAAAGTAGGGTCCGTTCAAAATTATACTTCTCCCTGTATGTTCTTACTTACTGTCAGTAATGTTTAAAGTAAGGGCCACTGTTATAAATATTTTATTTGGTTGTGGTTTTTTTATCCCACGTAAATTTTAAACAATTAATGAGAGGGAATAGAATAAAAAAATCTATCTGTCCCAGACAGGAATCGAACTTGGATCTCCTGCTATCCGGGCCGGTGCTTTTACCAATAATGCTACCAGGACGAGCTAGATATCTCATCATTTATTCTATTCCCTCTCATTAATTGTTTAAGGCCACTATTGCGTATTTAATTTTTTTTTTATAAATATTTTTAATATTGTCATTGAGATGTTTAGAGAAAAATCAAATTGAAAAATCTTCAAATGGAGAGTTTTTGACCGTAGAGATTATTAGTANTATATATATATGAGTATGAAAAAATAATTAGCACTGCGTCTACACTAAGGCGTTATTACTGTTTGCTAAACATCATATTTTTGATACATTAGGATCCTATTTAAATAATGATTTTAGTCAGGGTATTTAATCCAACGTTTAAGTTTAATGTAAGAAATGCAAGGGAGTTAGAATAAAAAAATCTTCCTACCTCAGCCGGGTCTCAGGTTCGTGTCCCGGCTGAGGTAGCAAGATTTTCTTATTAAACTCCCTTGCTTATCTTGTATCAGGATTCTATTTGTGGGTAAATCAATAGTTAGAACTAAAAAAAAAATTGGATAATATCGATTGGGCATAGTTGGCCTAAATTATGATGCGAAAAGAGGGGAGGGGGGGGGATTGAAAATAAACAGACTGCCACAATTACTGGGGAGAGTTATTATAGAAGGCTGCGGCGAACCGAGTGTGAGGATCCTGCGAGTGAGAGAGGAAGTGTGAGAAGTAAAGCCAGGGATGCACGAGTGGGTATGAAGGCGAGTGTGTTGGTGGGGAAAGAGCAGGGCACTATAGCCGAAATCCCGAAGGAGGGACCTCGTGCTCGTTATATGCAAGGGCGTCGGACCTCTCCACGCCACACTCGGAGAATAAGCCTCCAATTGACTCCTCTCCGCCTAACTTCCCCCTCCACACTTCCTTCGAGTCCCTCCTAAACAAGGAGTAAAGTCTTCCCTACAAAATCCTCCCATCCTTGAGGAAATTCACCGTTCTCTCCTTTCAAAAGAATTTCTATTCCTTATGGTAAGAAATCATAAAAAAACATAGATGAAATTCTCAAAATTAATATATAAAGAATTCTTTATTATTGTTGAATTTTGAATTTTTTCCCCGTTCCCTGCCTATTTTCGCAGGTTGGTGAAAGTTGATATTATCAGCTGGGTGAAATAAAAAGGCCAACAACCTCCGTTGTTAGCTACGCGTTTTCGAGGTCACAGCCTAATCCTCCGTACACTGTGGACACAATATTATTTTCATAAGTTCTAATAATTTTAACCAATTTCAATTATCATATAATTAAATTATAATAGATTACTTACAAAAAATCAAATTTAAAACTCCAAAGTGAAATAAATATTGTAATTTTGTGTTGAAACATTGATATTTTTTACCGTAGATATTATTATTAGATGTTTTTTTGTTGGGTTCAGCCAAGATAGATCCAAAAAAATTCAACCATGACAATAATACCATGACTGTCATGGAAAGGTGACTTAGGGACAGGAAGTCCTCTTTCGTCTTGATGATAGACAGCCCTGATGATGGCTTACGATATAAGCCGAAACGTTGGCAGATAATCTTTTAAAAAAATACACTTTTTTTTAATTTGTATTTTTTTTGGATCTACCTTGACCGAACCACAACTAAAATCGTCGAACAAAAAAAATGTGTATATTTAAAATTATCTGCCAACATTTCGGCTTACATTGTAAGCCATCTTCAGGGCTATCACAAAGGCGAGAGGGGACGACGTGTCTCAAGATCACATTTTCATCACCCCAACAAAAATATACAAATTTAAAAAAAAAGGGTATTTTTTAAAATAAATTATCTGCCGACGTTTCGGCTTACATTGTAAGCCATCTTCAGGGCTAACACAAACACAAGAGGGGACGTCCTGTCCCTAAGTTCACATTTCCATGACAAAGATCCATATCAGTCATGGGAATGTGAACTTAAGGACAGGATGTCCCCTCGCGTCTTCATGATAGCACTGAAGATGACTTACAAAGTAAACCGAAACGTCGGCAGATAATTTATTTTAAAAAATAGACTTTTTTATTTTTAAATTTGTCTTTTTTTTGGATCTACCTTGACCGAACCCCAACAAAATATATTAGTTTTTGTTATTTTTTTTTTTTAATATTCTTGATTGTAAGAGTAAATGTAATATTATAAACAAAAGGAGAGGTTTTTTTTACCGTAAATATTATTATTAGATGATTTTAGTTGGGGTTCGGTCAAGGTAGATCCACAAAAAAAAAATACAAATTTAAAAAAGGGTATTTTTTAAAAAGATTATCTGCCATCGCTTTAGCTTACTTTGTAAGCCATCTTCAGGGCTATCATGAAGACGAGAGAGGACGTCCTCTCCCTCAGTCATGGAAATGTGAACTTAGGGAAATGTGTCCATATCAATGAAAATGTTTCCTACAGCAATTATTTCGTACATTTCCCTATGCACTTATATCTAATTAGTGTTAGCTTACAATATTTATATTTTCATATTTGCAATTATTGCTGTTCCCACAATATATTTCGCTTTCTGAGATGATTTGTCGGATATTCAGCTTTGGGATTTGAATAAATAAAAACCAGTTTGTAAATCATGGATGATTTTATTAGTGCCAACGTTTCGGCCTAAATTTCTGTCCTTCTTTTCAGCAAGTGGAGGTAGAGAGTTGCCTGTCTTAGGGTAACCAAATCGTGACTGAGACTCTTATGTCGTGGGCCCTATTGTTCTGAAAAAGGCCTGAAATTTGAGCCGTAACATCGGCAATAATAACAAATTTTTGGTCTACAAATTAGTTTTTAATTTTCTCAAATTCCATGTCAGAATCCCCAACCAATACCTCCTTATTAAGTTCGAGGGTCAACTAAGATTTTTCAGTTTAAATATTTATCTTTCTTATGTCGGACATTTATGTTCCTAATAAAATTCAATTTAACTTTTTTTTCTAAATTTTTCTTATATTAATAAGAATTNAGTATAATAAAGAACGAAGTTAAACAATTTATATTTATACCGTACAGTTTTCAATCTCATAGCGGTGTTGACTTTTGTTTTACTAATCTGTTAAGTAATTACTAAAAATGGCTTTTATATCAATGAGCATCACTCAATTTATTTTCTCTACTGTATAATATGTATAATTTGTATAATGTATATTGTGATTTAATCAATGTATAAATCAAAATTTTCACTTATTGACTAAAAAGGTTACTTTATCTTTTTTGAGGGAGTGAAATATTAAAATATTGTAGTTCTGTGGTGAAAATAAAGTAAATTGCAACTGAAAATATTTTTAAATATGTAGATAATGCTTGTAACACTTTGAATCATGTCCCGAAATCATTAAAAGGGTTCCTATCATGTTGGGAAAAATTAAAAAGAGATCATGGTCCCATTCATTAATTTTATACTCAATGAACTACATGAGACGGAAATAAAATTGATGACTATTAAAACCTATTGATCAGTAAAAAAATGTACATGATTGAATAAAAATAGCATTTTTATTACTTTTTCTCATGAGTATTAAGGATTAAAAATTTTTTTTTCTAATGTAATAAATTGTGGAAATGAGAAGAAGAGGAACACAGAATGTAGAATAATATAAAGGTAGAAATTTTAATTTTATATATAATATGCCAATACATATTTTAAATATACTAGAGGACTACAACTCCCTTCGGTTGATAGCAATATGTTTTAGGGGGTTGGAGATTGTTTCCGAATCAGCCTCTAAATTCCTCAAGCGTGCATATATTTGAAATTATTATTTCGACGAATATTTGTAAAAGGACTTGCTATAATACATAATATATTCTAATTTTTCTCAATTCTGATTCTTAATTTCAATGAAATATCAGTATATAGTAATAATGATTTTGGCACGTATTCTTTTTGGTGTATTCTTCTTTTGCCACAGTTCGCTATTATAGAGAGACTCCTGAGAGCGACCAGCAAACTTGATTACTGTTCTACATTTCATGAGAGTGATGACCAAAACGTTGTTCTTTCAAAGGAATGTAGAGATACTTGTTTCCCCCCCCCCCCTGTATATATACAGGAGATTGAAAATTAAAAAAAAAACAAAAAAGATCNAGTAATTCTGATAAACTGGGCAAACCTCTATGATGTGCTGGATTGTTAGGTGAACTTGGCAGGTATTACACTTAGGCGGCAGATCTTTGTTAATTAGGTGTATATGAGTAAGAGTCGAATGACCTATCCGCATACGGGTCAGTATTACCTCTTCTCTTCTATTCCCACGGATGGAGGTGTTCCATTCTTTTCCGATGATGGCTTATGTCGGTCGGTATCGGCAAGTAAATTAATGCCCAATTAAATTTTTTTGTGCAATTATTTCGCTTACTGGTTGGAACCCTGGAACCATTTTCTTATGTTAGAATTTGTTAGAGCGAGTTAGATTTATTAGAAGAAAGATTTAGTGATATCGCCTAGTATGGTGATTACTCCCTACGGCTCGTTAGATCAGATCAGCCAGTGGTGATGTCCATGTTTGGTACAGCATGGGAAATCTGCTTAGTTTACTCAACTCTTACGTCCCATATGTTGTCTCTCTCTCTGTCTTCATTGCTTCATAGACGGAATGTCCAGTAGACACCTTTCTGAGAGTGCTGCTGGAGTATCTGGGCCGCTACCAGGTAGCTGCTACTCTCGAGGAACTGTGAAAACCAACGGTCGTCACGCCCTAGAGATCCCTCGGCCATTTTCCAGGCGGGGGGGAGGACGACTCTTATTTTCCTTTACTCCAGACCCCTCTTAAATTAAAATAGACTGTTGACATTTGGCGCGTCTCTCACGTGTCTCGTTTGTATCTCATTTCTTTCTTTCTTTTTTTTTTCTTTCTTTAGCTCCAATTTTCATTTAAATTTTACTCTCTATTTTTTTCACATTATTAAATTAGGAAAAGTGTTTTTAAATGATGTTTTATCGCAGACTATCCACGTTTTTTTATCACATCATAGAATGTTTTAATTAAACTTTTTAATGGTTTCTTAAATTACAAAAGTTTAATTATTTCCTGAAGCCACTATTGATTTAATTGAAGCTAAGGCTTCAAGGAACAAAATGCTCGTAGTAAAACATTTTACCTTGTGGTCGCCACCACATTTAATGAAAATAAATTGATGCATTTAAGAGTAGTTTGATATTTTTAATAGTATAAAAATTCAGTGTATTTAATTTTTTTTTTATAAATATTTTTATATATAATTTACTTTTTAATTTTGGTTCTTTTAAGTACAACATTACTGATAATTGTACTATAATTCAATTTTTTTTTTCAGGTATGTTGCAGAAGGTGAAGAAATTCAGCTTAAGTAATGTATTCCATTGCTAGTTATTTTCTTTCTTTAGTAATAAGTGAACTATTTAATATTTAGTTCACAATTATATTTTATTTAGTCATAAAAGAAGTATAAAAATATATGGTTACATTAAATTAAATTAAATTAAAATATTAAATGTCTAGGAAAATATTGAATTTACTTTAAAAAGATTAATTAATAATGAATTTATTTAAAAACTTTTTATTTCTATCACATGTTCATGAAATATTTATTAAAAACAATTAAAAAAGTAGTAATCTTTGAAATTGGAAGGATATATCATTTTTCGTAAATTGTAATTTGAATAATTATTTAGTATGAGTCACAATTTAAATATAAAATTTTTCTTGCAATTAAGCATTGAAAAATCTCTGCATTAATTTTATCTTGCAATTTAATTCAAAGTAATTAACGTTGCACGATTACAATTGATAAAACTGTGCAATGGCATAGCGTAACTAATACTTGTAATAAAATAACACAAACATTCTTCCAAAAAATTAGTAGATTGGGAACGTCAAAAACCACATAATTTCTAAATTTTTTTTTCACTATACCATGCATCTAAGTTAACAAAAGTATAGAGGTAGGTTAACAATACAATGAGGAGATTTCAAGATTTATATAAGTTTGTAGGCCCTCTTAATTAAAAAAAAAAAGAAAAAGAAAAACATTTTAAGAGTATCTGTGGGTTAGTAAGTCTTTCTGAGTGTTTTTTTTTTTTGTCTCATTGTGAGTGAACTCAAGTGCGACCGAACGGTGACTGTCATTGAGTCGTAATTAATTGGATTTGATTCGGTAACGACCGTCTATGTACTTTATGTCTAATTCTAATTGCTCTTGATGTCAATATCGTTAGTGACTGATTAATCATGGCGACGGTGATCAAACTTGCTACAAATGCTATCCTACAAACCGTTTCTCGGATATCATCTACACAGTTACGTGGACCTATGTAAATTAGAGAATTTCCTTCTCTCGATATTTGTTAACAATATGTAATTAAAATATGCTGCTATCGTATTTGTAGTAGATCCCCGTATGACAATAAAAACAATTAATTATATTTGGTTAATCATAGCATTGATTTATATATAAATATACACATATACAAATCAACGCTATGACTAGTTAAATCAAGTATTAATATTATGGAAAGTCGTATAGAATATTAAACTATTTGCCTAAGTTAGACGATTTTTTAGGTTAAGGCTCCTCCAAACTAAACTTGTCTATGGTGCAATTTCAATATCAATAATATACTTACTCTTTTTTTAGGTAAGGAAAAAATATGTATGTATATATATTATGTAATGGCGAAAGCCTTCTTAGAACAGGTGCTCGATACTGCTGGGCTAGGGTACTTATATTATATTTGGTAAATATTTTGATATAAAGGAAATAATTAAAGTATAACTTGCAAATAATAGAGAACAAAAAATAGCTTTTCGTTACGTAGGCTTCGACGGTCGCCAGATGTATTTAGAGTTTCTTCTTCCGGGTTGGACCGTGTCAAGTTGTTGATAGTTGCCGAGTTTGTTTTCGCACATCCTGTGATGGCTTCTTCAGGGCTGAATAGAGAATAAGAGCTTTTTTTTTTTTTTTTTTTTTTTTTTTTTTTTTTTTTGTGTGGTTAAACCTTGATTGAACTCCAAAAATTCTCTACTAATAATCTTCACTGTCAAAAGCTCTCAATTTGTAATATATATTAATTCTTGTTTGTACTGGGTCGAATTTTAAATTACAATAAAGGGTTGTATCAGACTTTTAAATCCTCAATTCGAACAAAAATCCTTACGATACAGTCAGGCACTTTGTGCACCCACGATTCCATCATGATAGCTGAGGATTACCAAGTTTATGTGGAATAGAGAGACTCGGAGATTACTCAGCTATGATGATGGAATCGTGGATCCTCAAAACGCTCGACTGTATCATAAGGAATTTAGAATTTTCGAATTGAGGATTTAACAGTCTGATTCAACCCTTTATTATAATGTATTGAATTAATTTTTATTATAATTAATTTTAATAGTTTCTTCTCGCTAGGCAACTTCAAGGCACTATTGAATTATCCAACTAATAGAGAGAACCTGAAAATAACTTTAATTTGTTTCATACTTAGATTTTTTTTAAATTTATCTTCTTATCGTGTTTTTACCTTTATGTGACCTTCAGCACAATTGAGAATCGTTAAGAGCTTGTAATAAAGCTGTTTGTTAGCAAGGAAATAGTTAGCAGAAGAACATTTATGAGTTTGTTGCCTGATGTTGAATACACAGCTACAAAATATTGAGGGTAGGAAGCACTGATTTGGGAGGGTAGGATTATCGCTCTCTGAAGAGGTTGAGTGGGTTACTGCCGGAAAAACCCCTCACAAAACATGGATATCCAGGCAGGAGTCTGTCGGCCGTACGAGTGACGCGGCCCAATAAATGCCCTGATATGGCTGAGGGCCCTCTATTAATTCCCACCTTACAGGACCAATTTTTTAAATTTCTACCTTCAAATTTCAGCAGGGCAATGCTGACATTCCTGCACAAAACAGAGGTAAACACATCATGCAGACAAGGCCAATTTTTTTTAAATCTAAATAAGCCTTACTTATATCACTTGACTGTATAATTTAGTAAATTGTTAACTTGTTTGATGTAAAAAGAATTAACCTTTTTGATTTGAATTTATTTTATTTTGCTTTCAATCCCTATAACTACATCCCCGTTTACATAAACTATTTCATAACTTTTCATATTAGTGGCCTTTTCCCTACAATTTAATACTCAAATTTACTAAATATGTTATCGTGTGAATAATATGGGAAAATTTATTTGACAATGATGTTATCCATTAAATGTCCATCGTATACTCATTCTTCCGTCAAGGGTGCCAGGGACATGTGTGATGTAGTGCACTCATCAAATTGAGTGATAAAGTCTTATCCAGTTTCCAAATTGCCTGAAGTAAATGTAAACAAAATATTGATTTAAGCGTTGTGCAGTCTCTCTCTCTCTACAAGCGAATGTTTCATAATGTACTGTTATTCACCAACTGCGGTCTATGTCCGTTTTGTCTCTCTGCTCATTTACTGTGTGGTAGGTATAAATTGGTATAAGGGGTAATATTGCTCTATAACTGAATATATAATGATTTTTAATTACTTCTTTGCAAACTTCCCGCACCTAATTCTACCAATGGCATGTTGTTTCAAAAATGTAAAAAAAAAATTAATTGCTAAATTAGGTTATTTTCGTTAAAAAGTACCGGTCCCATTATATATATATATANAATTCAGTGTATTTAATTTTTTTTTGCTATTACTGATACTATTATAAATTAATAATTATATTTTATTTAAGTGATTAATTAGTAAATATAGCTTTGAAATAACATTATCAGCAAGAATTTGACGTATTCTTTAATTCTCTAAGTCTTACTATATTTGTTAGCATTGTTCTAGTTATCTATTTTATAACTTAACATGCATATGTCGTTTCAAACCTGTACTAGATACACAATCCATAAATTCAGTTATATTTGAATATGTAATACCAAATCTAATTGACTGACTATAACGGTAGGTTAAAAATATATACATATATGCTCCTAAGAATATTTATATTGAATCTATGTGAGTGAGACATTTCGTGCTTGAGTGGGGTCTGCATCATAAGTAAGGACTTATTTGTTCACTTGGGATGCTAGCTATATAAATCCTTTAGCTCGGTCCACTTTCGATCTGTAGTAGTAGTAGTAGTAGTAGATCATTGAAGGGCAATCAACTTCTAGGTTATTACGCCGTATAAATACCCTTTAATAATTACTTTCGATCTGTTTAAGTGTACGTCGCACTCCAAATTACTTTGGATTCAATTAAAGCATATATACTTAAATTCCTGTAAGTCAACATGAGTTCCATCTTCACTGCTGCATTCTTCAGTGCAATAAAACCCTCCTGCCGCAAGGTACCTACCGATGATGTCTATGTCGTCCGCAAATACAATGAGTTGGATCGACTTGCTGATAATAGATGCAACGAGGTAATTACAAATCAGAAGTTTGGACACGGCTGGTTAATAGGGAGCTATATGGCTGGAGCTCAAGGGCTAGTAATGCCCAAGTCTTGAAATAGTTAACGATAATTTTTACTTAAACGCAAGTTTGGAATTTGTATGGATAGAATAGTAAAGTGAGATTTGATTTCTCAGTGCTTGAAGAGGCTCGGGTGGGAAAGCGCTAGGAGGGAGATGAATTAGAATTCGCTCAACCCGAACTGATCCTGTGCTTATCCCTGGAGACAAAGCGTCGGTCGCGCCCTCATACCCTTGCAGGAGTAGCGAGCTGAAGCGAACGTCAGTGGCGACAGTATTATCCCGAGAGGGCGTGAGGATTGACTGTGAGTAGAGAGGTGTGTCTGGTGCGGTCTGCGCCTGACAAAGCGGCCTCCAGCAAGCCCGCACTACATCTCCACTCCCATTGTCTTGTCGCACCGTCACCGACAGGGGCTCTTGTCCTAGCCAGGTGGTAAGAGGGTTCTGAGCGAGCCGCCATTTTTCCTGACATCTTTTCCATATGTAAATCCTTCAGGACTGAATTCATAAAGTACTGATTACTTTATTACTTAGGATTACTTAGAAAATCTGATATTTCATCTGTATCTCATTCGCTGAAAAATCATTAATTCTATCTCACACTGAATATAACGTCCACTACTTCGAGCAAAATTGGTTTTTTTAGTTAACAAAGAATAATAATGAAACAAAAGATAGTTTCTGAAACTAAAAAAAAAGAAAAGAGAACCGTACAGATTATTAGCGGAGAATATTTGTTGGTGTTCGGCTAAGGTTGATCCAAAAAATTACAATTTTTAAAAAATGTTTATTTTATTATTACTGACCAAGGTTTCGGCTTACATTTTAAGCCATCTTCAGGGATATCATGAAGGCGAGAGGGGACGTGTTGCCACCTTGAGCAAATCTCCATGAATGAAAATGGCTTAAATGAAACCCGAAACGTCGGCAGACAATAAAATATGCACTTTTTTTTATAATGTTTTTTTTTTTTTTTTTTTTTTTTTTTTTTTTTTTTTTTTTTTTTTTTTTTTTTTTT
>KZ807804.1:237063-252028 GCA_000696205.2 Oncopeltus fasciatus
ATTATATTTTAAAAATATAATAATAGTTTAGAAAGAAGTATTAATTTATTCAAATCCAATTATAGAATTCATTACTAATCTTTCCTCATAAAGTTCTACGATCAACAAACTATCACCAAATTCTTACAGATTCACTTATCCTACGTTAGAGAAGCTGAAGGATATGACCCATTCAAAAAATATATTTGTATATTTGCACGCGCTCTAGTGTCTAAAGTTTTTATAATTATGTAACAAAATTTGGTTTTTAAGCTAATTTTTATGAACCGTTTGATAAGTATGTAAACAGAAAACTATGTAAAATCGGTTATGGGAGATGGGGGTTTTAAAATTAATAAAATTCTTAATCTTAATATACTCCTTATTATAGTATGTAAACAATGTATAGATCTAAATAATAGTAAAACTGTGTTTCATAACACTTAAATTTTACTTCATTATAAAAAAAAAGAAACGCAGTTTAAGAAAGACATTTAAGTATGAAATTTCAAGCGATGGGCTTTTTTGTCAAAGTATAGATACCAAATTTGGTTTATAGGCTTTTCATTTTAGAACGTATAGTAATCGTTTTTACTTCGGCATTTTTGTTGTATTCGAAAATTGATTCTTTAACATATGTTGTTTTTTAAAATAGTTTATAAAGTATATTTTGTAAAAATAATTTATAAAGTAAAGTATTCTAAGGTATATATATATATTTATACATCTCATGCTATATAAATGTAATATTTTGCCTTAACAAATGAACAATTGTAAGCATTTTACAGAAATAAATTTTGACTGATTAAAGCATGATTAATTCTAGGCCATGTTGTTAAAAATAATTCTGAATTTAATAATTTAAGTTTATTTTGCAACAAGAAGCAATCATGCAAAACTTTGGGTGTAAAAACAGATACAAGTGAAAAATGGAGTGTAGAGTGAATAAAATAAGCTGAAATGGAAGGGTTGGAGATAAAAGAGAGAAAGAGAGCCTTAATTTTGTAATATACATTTTCCGAGTGGATGCGGGACGGGTGGTAGAGTGGAGGGTGCAAGGGAAATTTATGGGGTTAAAAATCCCGTATTATCATTGGGTGTGGGAGGGGTGGGTTACTGCTGTGGGCTTATTGCCTTTTAATTCGGCGAGTCTGTGCCTAACCTGGATTAGCCCTCGCTATTTAACCCCACTCTCCATTCCAGACCTGGTCCTCCGGCTCGGATTGTCCTTAAACATTCTTCCGAGCGTTAGGTGTACCCCTGCATACTACTGCATTACCAAAACTTTAGGTGCGTATTCACTTCTATGTATTTAAAGGGCGATTAATAAAATGTGAAAAAAATTCGACTCATGAAATATCAAAGAGAGTTAGTACTCGTATTCATACTGTCATTTTCAAGAGGTAGACTTCCTGTGTTTGCAACAAAGGTTGACACAATCACTAGGAAAACTTGATATTTCTAGAATAATGCTTTGTTTTATTATTATTGTTTTAATTGCCTTTTCAAACTTGCCATTTATTAATATAAAATAAACTATATTAGTACCTTACAAGATAAAAAAATTGCTATATCTATATANAAAAAAAAAAAAAAAATGATATATTTACTTTAGCCACCGTTAGATCAATATGACAGATAAAATTATAGTTTGTTATTCATCTATATACTTTTCTATCATTAAAATTTTAAAACTTAATTTCTGAACCGATTATCAATCAAATAATCGAAATAATATTTACTTTCTTTTAAAAATAGGCGTTAAACTTCCCCTCCCCACCATCCATGTATCTCAATCCGAAAGCCAAACCGAGACTGTAGGCATATCCTCGGCATGCTAAGCCCCAACGAGGTTGTAGAAAGGAAGGAGAGGGGGGGAGGCTGTAGGAGCATAAGAGCAGTAACGGGACCTCTAGATCTGATATCACCGGTGACGGTAGCACTTGGAAGTGTGTCATTAACGTCATCTCTTTATTTCCCTCCTTCCACGGTCAATGTGATTTTAATACAACATATCTTGTGACGCCATTTTACTTTTGGGCTTTTGGGTAGTCCGAATTATACTGCGCTTGTTTAACCAGTAGGCACTTACAAAAAATTTGGTAAATCATCATCTAAACTATACATATATTTATAATATTTCCTCTGTGACACTAGCGCACCCCAGTGATAAACTTTGGAACTAATAGATTAGATAAAGACATGTGTGCATTGGGATTCGAACAAAGGACCTTTGGCATATCCGAGTCACAGAAGCTAACTGTTTCACCATGGACGATGTATGTGTATATATATATATATATAAGTTTAAATTGCAATGTGAATTGTAAGATTGAAAAAATATCGTTTTACCATTTTTCTTGGAGATGTGCTTTCTTACATTCTTACATGCCTTTAAAGAGTATTGAAATATTGTTAAATTCTGAAAGAGAAAGAAAGAGTCTTTCTGGCCCTACTGATGGTGTTTTCAAATTGTAAATGTTGCTATATGACACACTCTCACTGACATATAGAAACCCTGACATTCCTCATAAATTTCAATCGAAATGGGTTGTAGGATGAACAAAAGTACAGAGTTCACCGAAATAGAGAACACATACCTTTAAACGAGTGAGAGCGAAGTAGGAAGTAACTGAGGGTAAAAAAAACAGGAATTACTTAGTCCGTAAAGGTTGTGGAAGGGTTTTCTATTTCTGGTACAATATACCAGGGGGCGGGGTGGTCGCTTTGAGATTGTGGTTATGCGTGTAGACTCTCATCTTTCATTGTAGAGCTCATGACGTACCGGGAAGTTCTCCAATAACCTGAACTTTGAAAACGCCATCAAAACCTTTAGAGTGACTGTGAGCATGCCGGCTATTAAGTGATTATTCAGTTTGACGTTCTGGGAGACAGCACATTTACCTACATTTTTTCTATTGCTGGCAGTTAATATCAGGAGTCGTGACGGCTTTGAGAATGTGGATTAGATCTGAAGTTTTCGGGGCGCCGGGATAGTTCATGGGATCCGTTCGGGTCTCGCAATCCTGACGCCGCGGGTTCGAATCCCGCCCAGGTCAATCTTTTATTTATAATTAAAAGCTTGTCCTGTACTATGGGTGCTTAGAATGGGATGGCAACCTATAGATAGCTCCTTCCTCCATGACCCTAAGTGGTTGAATGGAAGGCTAACACTTAAATAAAAAATAAAAAAATAAAAAGATTTGAAGTTTAGGATATCCTCCGAAGGTTTGTCTGAACAGTGACCAAAATTTTGCCTTTGACTAATCCGTGTTAGTCCAGTTACTTTAACCTAACTCCACCTTTTTAAAAAAAATTAATGTTAATATAAGAAATGATAACTCATGATTTAGTGCAAGAAATTTCTCCCTCTGTCACTCCCAGTGAAATCAAGTCCGAATTGTTGGGAACGATAAAAACTTTTTTTTTTTTTCAAATTAGTTTTCATTTCTCCAATTACCAAGATCTTATTCACGTCACATAAAATAAAAATATATCTTGCATAAATTAAGTGGCTGATTCTAAAAACTAAAAAAGTTATATAGATTTTTTTAATTTTCAAAACATTAGGAAATAAACTTGAAAAGTGAATTAAAAACTGTGCTTTCAAATCCCGCCCAGGGCAGGCTTTTATCTAAAAATGAAAAACTTTTTCTGAGCCATGGATGCTTAGAATGAGGTGGCATCCTGTAGGCCCTCCCTCCAAGACCCTAAGAGGTTGAAAGGAAGAGTAAGAAAGAAAACTAAAAATTAATTAGCTTGGATATTTGTGAATAATTAAATTGAAATTTGTGAATAATTAAATCATTGATATTTAATGTAAATTCTTCATTAAATATATATAGACTTATTTTTAAACATTGTTTCTCTAGAATTTTTAACTTGTGTACTTTAATGTTATTCATGAACAAATATTTACTATTCAGTGTATGCTTATAACTTTAATGGCTGTAATGGAAATTAATTCGCCTAAGAAGATATATCTCCAATCACCTCAAAGCGTTGGCTTTGATGCTTTAGGATAACTTTACCGTCTCGGAAGGGAGGTTCTAGAGGAGACTTGAGGGAATTTAGATTGGCCAGTCTTATCATCCCCCTTTGGCTCTCTACGTCTGAGGGGTTCAATATAGTCCTCGGCTGAGAGTAAATTTATTAGGGAGAGTCACAAAGGAAGAGGATCTCGGGAGGAACGGCTGCACAAAAGAGGCTGAAAAGGAGCCTGGGAGATTCATTTAGGAAATTAGTTAAGAATCAGAGGATCCACAGCCACTCAACTAGGACATTCAGTTGAGGGGTGTTTCTTAAAACTGGTTACCCCAGAAGGGCTTAAGGGTAGTAGTTGTCGACCTCCTTTGTCGGTGGCGCTTTGTGTGGTCGTGAGCGACTTATTTTCCCGCGCTAACATGTATCTGTTTGGTTATCACAGCTGTAAGAATGTTTAAGAGTAAACTTACCTTCCTTTCGTTTGCAATTTGAGTTAATTTTTTTATATTCAGGTTTGGATTATAGTTTAATAATAGTTACAGTAATGAAAAGCAGCCAATATTGCAAAAAAAATCAAACAAACTTGCATTTCATTTGCTGCACACCAATCTATTCCTAGAAGAACTATAGTTCTGTAATTTGTGACGTTTGTTTTGTTAGATATAATTACATAGATACATTTTTTTTTACCTTTGGGTAATAGAAGAAAGGGCAATCTGCAGGTAGCCACTCTATTTTTAACTCTTTCAAATCTCGATCCATGATTACCCAGGGCAGAAATTGATCCCGCAGCCCTAAACTAACAAGTCCCAAGCTTTCTAAACCAGTGTTTTTTTTTGTTTTTTTTTTTGTTTTTTTTTAATGCTTGTTTGCTAAGAAAGAAACATATTATCTTCGGTTGATCTTTTACCCTCTCCTGGCGGTAGATATAATAGCCATGATTTGATCATTCAAGGATAAGAATATTTTCAGAAAAAACACTGCATGTCACTTTTTTAAATTTGTTTGCCGTCTGTGGTATATAATGGGTTGAATGTAATTAAAATAAGATTTTTTACCATCAAATGAAATATTTTTGTAAATATAGTATAGCACTGGATATTCAAATGCCTGAATGAAGTCACTTTAACATATGCTTATACGTTGAGAGATTTTCTAGGTGCTCGCTCTTTCGGTATTATTGAATATAATTTAATCTTTAAAAATAACAAATATTTATTGTAGAGTAATTGGTAGACAAATAATTTACTCTTGAAATATATGATATATTTGCTGTAGGGGAAGCGGTCCAGGCGCGTTCAGTTAGTTTTAAATTTGAGTCTATCTTCAGGACTGTGTTACAAAACACAAAACATAAATAGTCAATTTGATAAAGTTCTGTTTCACTCAATTTGTATTTCAACTGATTGAGGAAACACACCAATACAGTTGGTGTTAAATGTTCCAACTCGCTTGAGTTCAAAGGCTCAAGACCCGCGTTAAACCAAATACCGCGGGGAAATTCAAATTTTACTCTTGTCCTTGCAAGATGCGGGAAGCAAGTAACCACGTATTAGCGTGAGATTCCCTTCCAGCTGGTCGATTCATAAGCCAGTCACGTGGCATCTTCTCAAGGGAGCATCCCATCAAGTCACATTCCACTTTTCTTATCTGGAGAAGTGGTATTACTCATTGTCTTCACCCAGAGCTCTAGTTTGCATAAGACTTGGTATCATTTTTCTCTATCTTCCCCACTTATTTTGAGAAATCCCTTTTACTATCCACCCGCAATTCTCCCTTTTGGCTTTCTTAAGTATCTTTAGATTTTCCAATAGTACGCACTTATGCGGTCATTTCTGTATTTTTTCTTTCTTTATTGATTTTTTTTTATCAGTTCTAACTGTGGATCCCTGACCTATCTTAATTTTTTATTCTTCTCTGTTTATCGAGGTTCTCAATTTTTTTTCTATTGCAAAATTCAATATTTATGTATAATTTATTAATTCAGTATTTATTTATTTTAATAAGTTTAGAGTATTGATGTAATCTTACAAGAAAAATTGAAAGTTTAAAGGGATATTATTAGATGATTTAGTTGGGGTTTGGTCAAGGTAGATCCAAAAAAACACAAATTTAAAANAAAAAAAAAAAATACGAATTTAAAAATATATATTTTTTTAAAAGATTATCTGCCAACGTTTCGGCTTACATTGTAAGCAATCTTCAGGACTATCATGATTTTTTTTTAAATTTGTATTTTTTTTTTTTGGATCTACCTTGACCGAACCCCAACTAAAATCAGCTAATAATAATATCTACGGTCAAAAAACTCTCCTTTTTAAAGGGATAGTTAATTTTTATTTTTTGCAAAAGTAATTGTTCATAGAAACTGATTTTAACATGGAAAATTCGTAATTCCTATTATTGAGATTAGTAATTTGGGTTTTTTTTCCCGTATTTTAAAATATTTTATTAAGTTTTCAAGATATTGCTGGATTTAAGAGCCTTATAGCTATGGGAAGCCGTTCTTGCGGGCCTTACTTGGACATCTAAAAATTATCGTTTCAACCAGACTTGTGCTCTTGTTGATTCAGTCTTCCTGGGCAGATAGGGTTGTCTCTCCAGCAGTCTCCAGGACACCATCTCCATGCAGACTCAGTCTTCTCAGTTCTTGGGGGTATTAGGCGGCCTCTCCAGGCTCCAGGATACCATCTCCTTCCATGCTCAGTCTTGATACACTAGAACACATACACATACTCCTGAACCATCTGTCTGCCTGACTGCATTCCTCGTAGTGTTTGTTTTTAATCAGAGACTCAAACCCCCTGAGGCCCTACGCCAAACTAATTAGTTCTGTTTCCATTTGACAACAATGCCCTTTTATCAGCATCACTTCTGTCACCCATTCCACCCTTCTATCTCTGTGTCCTGCCTTCGTTTATTTCACACAAAAGGACCAGCATATTCAGGATTATTAAAATATTTTCTGATATTTAGCTTTTAATTTGTTGATTTGAGAATTGTTAGTATACTCATTTTAATTGAATTTTTGATACCGTTAAGCTACACATTAAAATAAAATCCACGCTAATAGGAGAGATAAAACAAGTAGGAAGGGTATGTCCGTTTGATTTAATAATAATTTAAATTATATTTTAATATATAGCCAGAAAATAATGGTATAATTTTTTTCAGTTTCAGTCTAAAATAATTTTTACTATACAACCCAGGTTTTTTCCGATGAATTGAAACATCTCATTTCGTTGCATCGGGTCAAGAAAAAATCTAATGACAAAAATAATAAAAATTTAAATTATTTTCATTCAGTTAAAATACATATAATAAAACAATCACATCAAGAGAAAATGAATAATTTTCCCCCCAAAAAAATTACGTCAAAAGTACATATAATTATTTATAAATTATCTACTAGTTCTTTCTGCGTATTGAGCTCATCGGCAGTGCACTTTTAAATATTTCAACCAGATCTGATCAAAGGTATTGTTATGAGCTGAGGGTCAATAATAATTAAATAGATAAATAAATGGAAATTAATTTATTATTATAAATATTTGTACTTCTAATAATAGGTAACATTTAAACCTACTGCTCTAACTACTAAATGATAAATAAATACAAAAAATAAATTACTTATGCCTAATTAGGAAATATGTACAAATAAATTACATGTGCTTATTTATAAAGAGGCCTTTAAATAACTTGCAAAATTAGTCACTATCACTTAACTGTCACCGAAACTGCAAGGGTCCTGTCACGACAACCCCGACGCTTTGAAACATCTGTCATGGAATCTGAAAGTGGCTCGGGAGCTGTTTTTATAACTGTATGCAAGGATCAAGGCAAGCCTAGATGAATCCAAGAGCAATTCTCGGAAAACATAATTTTCTCTTCTGAGTCACGAGGTAGCAGGTATCCACCTTCAATCGGCCCCTTCCCTTAGGGGTCTGGTCCTTTCGTTACGTGCTTCCTTCTTGCCTTTTACAGTATTGTAAAAGAGATTTGTCCGTATCAGTTTTCATGTTTGGGAAGTTTAACGGCTTACTCGGGTCTAATTTCCATTGTCTGATTTCAATTTGTTATTTTCGACCTCCTAATATGTTTCCCTTGAGTAAATAATTCAAATTGTTTTTCTCCTTCACTACATATCCACTGAATCAATAGGATTTCATCTACACTGTATTTTTATATATTTTTGCCACATCTTAAATCTCTCTGCAATTTACGAATTTAGGATTGTTTTACTAGTATGCCTATTGTCATACAACATATCATTTGATATTATTTTTCAGATCTTGTAAGCAAATCTATCCTATTACAGGTGATATATTATAATATATTATTATAGTATATTATATTACCAGTGATGACAACATCTAAAAGTCTTTTTTTTTTTTTTAACAATTAATAATTTTCGACAAATACTATTTCTATTTTTACAAACACAAATTTTATGATTAATTAACTAATATTGCTTTTGGTGTGAGGGTAAGAGACGAACGCCAGTATTTATCCATGCTATTATTTCCCCATCTTTAGTAATAAAAATAAAATCCAGCGAGAAGAAGAGGGTGAACTAAAAACCTCACTTTTTACCGGTGAGGGGTTGTTAAGTCTCAGTCTAACTTGTCTAGAAACCCTTGACGGCCCATCTCATCAAAATTCATTTCCGAAACACGGCAGAAAAATAATGCTTTAAAAAAAGTGTAATAGTTTAGTAATATATAAAAAAAATTGAAATCTCATTGCCATAATTTAAGATCATTTTGTGATTTGACATTTGTTAAACTCACTGTAGAAGTGCACCTCTACTCTCAAGTACTTATAAATGTTTTAGAAATCTAAGAAGCTTCAAAAGTAACAATGTTTAAGAGAGTGCAGTAGTTTGTGTAAGCCAAAATTTTTGTTGTAAGTGATAAAAGCGAAAAAAAAAAAGAATTAAAATAATATGTAGCTAATCAGCTACATATTACTTTAATATAATTTTCATTTTATCTTTAATCAAATATATAATGAAAATTAAATTAAAAAAAAATGAATATTAACAAATCAATTCAATATATATTGGAATGGTTTATTGTCAAAAAGTATTAAAATCAAAAATACGGAACACTGATAAGAAAAATAAAAGAAATGGTTTAGTTTAAAATAATTTTAGCATTCATTTATTTGTTTATGACCACAATTTATGAGGTAAAATTTACCTATCGCTAACAGTCCCTTAAAAAAAAAATCCTTTTTTTCAACTCACGTTGCAAAAGCTCTGCTGTTCATATTTCAAAGTTTAAGCTGTGATAAACCATCTGTCGTTGATATTGCACGGGAAATAGAAATAAACGTCTTGTCCCGCTACAAGTCGTAAAAACCCAACCTCAAACACATTTTAGACCAACTGCTCACTAGGTAAAGTGTGTGGTCAGCAAATGGTTTTGGCTACACAAACACACATAGAGAGACATACAAACACACATATATATATANTAACCGTACTCTCGGCTGAGTAAGGGCTGCGATGATACGCATATATATAAGTTAATATGTAGAAAAGAGTGAGATGAAATGTGAATTCTGTCTAATGTCATGAACACAACTTTTTAGAAAGTAAATTTTCTTATCTCATTTTAACACATAATATTTATGAAAACATGCAAAAAATATTTTGATAATTATATGATCCTTTGATGAGGAAACAGATGTGTCTATCATAAGGATGTACTGATTCGTTAGTGAATGCATTCGGAACTATGCAGTGTGACATTCCTTCTGGAATAAATATTTTGAAATAATTCTAAGATGATTTTAGTTGGGGTTCGGTCGAGGTAGATCCAAAAAAACACAAATAAAGAAATGTATTTTTTTAATGAAGGATTATCTGCCAACGTTTCGGCTTACATTGTAAGCCATCTTCAGGGCTATCATGAAGATGAGAGAGTACGTCTTGTCCCTAGGTTCACATTTCCATGACTGAGTCCTCTCTCATCTTCATGATAGCCCTGAAGATGGCTTACAATGTAAGCCGAAACGTTGGCAGATAATCCTTTATTAAAAAATAAATTTTTTAAATTTGTGTTCTTTGGATCTACCTTGACCGCACCCCAACTAAAATCATCTCAGAATAATATCTACGGTCAACAAACTCTCATTTTGAAATAATATTCATTTGGAATAATATATGACCACCCGCTGTTATAATTAATTTAATAATAATATAGTGTAATAACATTGCAGTTTCCAAATGATAGGGAGAATATATTACTTATAATTAAAAAGGCTATGAGAATTTATTTTCTTCGATACTGAATATAAAATAAATAAAATTTATCTTTTCATTAACTGAAGGGAAAGAAGACATGAAATAGCTCAATTGGGAAAAGACATTATCACAATTAAAGAATCCCATCCCCCCGCCATCGAGAGAGGCACAGTGGGATTTCAAGAAAAATATGTCTTTCACAGCCCATTGAACTGCCATTAACTAATAGTCCGAGAGGGAATAAATTTACTGTCCTCTATATCGAGTCTTCCATGTCTGTGTGTGCGCGCACTTGTGCATGCAAATACACGGAGAAACATAGGTTAATACATGCCAACAATACAATGTACAATTCTGCTTACATGTCCACGTTTAACTTTTGAATATATGTTTCAATAGAGTATTCAACCGTTTCGCTCCAAGAATTCGTTGGTAAATATTTAGTGAGTACTGAAAAATTTGTAATTCATGTACTACAATATATAAATAAATAATATAATAATAAATAATATATATATATTTGATTGATTTATTTATCAAGGTTGGTATTTTTAATAGTAAGAGAGTTCGTCATGATGAACATTTTTTAACAAAACTAGTTTCCTTGTTTCAAAGATTTATAATAATCCTAACACAACTATACGTATGATGTGATGCTAGCAAAGAAATGTACAATGCCTTTTGAATCAAGAATCCCTTTCCTTCTATCAATAAATATATACTGATAAATAAAAAAATAAATATAATGATTGTCTCTCATAATATATAAAGGAGTTTGATATTTTTAACATTTCAAGCCTACCATATTCTTTAGACACACGACAATAGGTGGTGAAATAAAAACCAGCCCTTAACAGATGGCCTCCGCTAACCCTAATAAGGTCCCTATTGCGTTTGGGTGCCATCCAATCCGAATAGTTTGTATTACTTACGAAATATTAAGACTTTAAAACGGTATTTAAAACAAATTTCGCCCAAGGAATAAAATATATTTACAATAGTTGCATGAAATTCATGATGTCATCTATATCATATTATAGTAATATCTTAAAATAGAAGGATAAGCGGTCCTCTTTTTTTGTCACGAAATAACGTGCGTCGACTACAAAGAAAGTTATAAAATATTTTCCTATGAAAACCTTTCTCCTCTCCAGCTATAAATTCTTTATTTTGTGTCGCACACAATATGCCCTTGCCAATGAATATTTTATTAGCTATTGCCTATATGTGTTAAATTCAACCTAAAAATGAATATTCTAATACCAATATATAACAATACAGCCTGTACATAATCTAAATGAATTTTTATAAATTCAGTAAGATTAGCTTTAACGAATTGATGTAATAAATATGTAAAAGAATGGTTTAAAATGTGAGTAAATAACCATTACTGAAGTCTAAACGTTTCCTGACATTTTGCTGTTGATAAATAATCTATTTTTTATGCATTAGTATTCGATTCAGTAATATTAAATACATTTTATTCATTAGAGTGCTATCGATCATTTATTCGCTTAATTGGACATTTAGTGAGATAGAATGTGTATTAATTAATTACTATAGAATAGAATGAAATTATGTCTGAATGTTGAGCAATCTACGGAATTAATTTAGTGGTTGTGGATATCCAGGTGTGTGTATGTGGGTGCGTTACGGTATTGGTTGAGGGTGGTTAGAGGGAGGAATAAAATTGACGGACGGGACTGTCTGTGTGTGTGTTTGGGGAGAGGAGGGGAGGGGGAGGGTGAATTTAAAGGGTTGAGAGCTGGTAGTAAAGCGAGAATCCAAAAGAGCTCTCGGAGGGGGCGAGTACACGGAGACTGGACACATGTCGGTTCCCGCCCTCACACTAACTGGACAGTAATGCCGGTCAGGTGGCCCTTAGATACCCTGTTCGACCAGCTGTTATCGGTCGAGCCCTTCTGTCGCCGCGACAAGTCCTCTTCAGCCGCTAGCCAGCATTATCCCTTAGGCATACTACCTATAACCGTACTCTCGGCTGAGTAAGGGCTGCGATGATACGCAACAGTAGCGCTGAGGTTTCCCCTGCAAATGCCATAATTGAGAGTAAATGAGTGATTTGATCATGTGAGCCAGAAAGAAACTTGAAGCCTTTGTGATAAGGGGAGTCACTCGACCCTCCTAGTTCTTTTATAAATATCTTTCTTAACATACGCCAAAAAAAAAAAAAATTATCAAAAGCGTTAAAAAATTAAATTTCATACCTATTAGATTTTATAAATTCCTTTTAGCGAGCAATAACGAAAATATTTATGATTGCTTCATTTAACTTCCTCTAAATCCCCTTCCTTCATCATTATTCTATCAATAACTAATTTGCTCAAAACTTCACAAAAAGAAAAAAAAAAAAATAGCTTAAGTGACGAATTTCTGTTTCGTTAACTTTCTATTTCGATGGCCTTCTTCTTCCCAATATTACATTCTAAAATATTTTTTTCAAGAGTCGCTCTGCTTAACAATGTTGTGGAACATAAATATTATGTAACTATATTTTAGGTATTAAATGCCAAGAAATAAATGCCATAAATATTTTCAGGTCAATGTTGGTTTTCAGAATACGCTAGGCCAGTCACTTTATTTGTTTATTTGTTTGTAGAACATTATAATATTCCGTCCCAGTTTATTGCTACTAGCCATCTCCATATAGCAATTAACAATTAATGAGACTAAATTTTCTATGAAGTTCTATCTTCTGGTTTTCCGATTGCCACTCATAAATGAATAAAAGAGACATTAACTCTAAAAACAGGTATGCGAGAAAACTTTTTGACATTGATGTAAAATTCAAAAATTTTCAGACTTTTTTTTTGCTAATTCCAAGAGAATTTATCTATGGAGGTTGTTCTTGCGACAGATTTTTGAAATTTTTTTTCCCGATATATCCTTGGATCATAACTGCAAGACACAGAAAATGACAAGTCACTAATTCATATATACACAGTTTATATGTCTGCCAACAGACAACAGACTAGAGTTCGTAATTATTTTTTATGAAAGTCGTTGTGGAGCTGTAATTGCAAAAGTAAATACTAAGTTAGTTGTTGAGAAAAATTGTAACAATAAGAGTGATGGATTACCTGAAATGTCAAGTGCGATTAGAAAACGTTTTCTGGTAGGCTTAATGATTTGTTTAGATAAATGGTGCTCAACACAATTTCTTTTATTGACAAAACAAATGTTTTGGGAGTTACATAACAACATTAAACTATTTGCAGTGGGAATTTACCTTAAATTTTACATCCTGGAAGCCGCGACTAATCATTTCCCCAATTAAATTTAGATTTAAATGTAAAATCTGAAATGAGTTTGCATCGAGTGAAATCAGACTTATATATTAGTAGTAATTAAATAGGTATGTCAAGTGCGAGATCTAAAAATCTTATCATTGCAGTGGGTATAATGTTTAGTTTTATAATGAATAAAAACAATTACAATAAAATTAAAGATAATGATATATTCTACGGGATATGCAAAGTTCATATACAAATTCATTTAGAGTTGAAGTATATTTAGTTTTGAATTTTTGTGTGTTTTTTTTTACATACTTTTTTTAGTTTAGTTTTAGAAATGTACAACTCTTAAGAAAGTTATGCAATAATAGGTATATATTACAATTTTATTCAATAGAATTTTATTAAGGCTTGCTGCTTTATATAAAATAAAATTATTAAATTCCTTCATTTCGACTCACATTTCTAGCAAATAACCTCTTTAAAAAATATGTTTTCTTTCAAAATCGTAATTTTTATTTTAACATATAATATTAAGTTCCACCCAATATATTATTGTGAACTAAGTACATTATGTCTAAACTTACTTTTCTGTGAATACAAATGAAAACACTGCACTGTATTTGGGAAATTCTTGCACCTCGATCTCCCTAATACAGGGAGCATTGACATGTGTACCTTTCTTATATTTTCTGTGGAATATAAGGATATCGCTAAGGACCCTTCATGTGTCCTGCTAATTGTTATTTTTCCACCCTCAGTACTGCTGCGGTCTGTAGCGTATGCATTATGACAGTACGCTAGGTTACGCCTTGTTACCTTCTGTACTGTTATAATCTCCACGGTAACCGCGTATAACTGTAAAAACTTGATTGGCTTATTTGCCGGCAATCGGGAAACGAGGTGACATATCTACATCTTGTCATATAGCACAACTTAGAAAGCCTGTCGTAGTAAGCGGATAGTAGGGGAGATTGAATTATAAAAATAAATATAAAGAAATGTAATAAATAGTTGGTATGAATTATTATATTAAATTTGTTAGAAACACAAGAGGCAAATTTTATCTAAATCACAAAACTTTTTACCTAAAATTTCAGAATTATTTTAATGGTTACATCCAATGATATTTAATATATTGTTATAAAATTATTATTTTTTAGTTAAAACAACTTTTCCCTTAAAATTAAGGTTACATGTTTCATTTCAAATTATTTCTTGATTTAGGGGAGCATTGTTCAACATATTTTGATTACCCTCTGAATTGTCACAAACATCATTCCTGGTCAAAAGACGCGTAGATAAACGTATTTGGATAATGTGTTTGGATAACATCTCGTTATGGAATGGATAAAGTGCTTGAGTGTTATTGATTTTCTGTTACTCCATTTCTGAGAGAGTTGCGATTGGATAAACATAAACTGACAAATGCAAATATTCGACTATAAAATGATTAATGATGATAAAATGGTAATGATCCGAAAAATCTAAAAATTATATG
>KZ807804.1:272806-295156 GCA_000696205.2 Oncopeltus fasciatus
TTCTTACATAGCTTTCTACATTCATACTCTTGATATCACATTATATTATTGCAATTCTCTATTATACTAATTTCAAATATTACTGTATTCTCATGACATTGTATTTCTACAGCCCTGAAGATGGCAGATAATCCTTTATTATAAAATACATTTTTTAAATTTGTGTTTTTTGGATCTACCTTGACCGAACCCCAACTAAAATCATCTTAGAATAATATCTACGGTCAACAGACTCTCCTTTTGGATACTTACTTGTAGCCTATATCTTCCAGGCATCCTAGTAAGGCAAGCTTTTATTCCCGATAAAAGCCTGTCCAGGTTGGGGTTCAAATCTAAAGCCTCAGGATTGTGAGACACGAACGGATCCTTCCGGCCTTACTCATGACCCTATTAAAAGTCATGCTTAATGATCCTTAATGGTCCTCTACTTTTGTTTAAAATAATTTACCAGGGAGCTAAAAGGTCATAATTAGAGAGATATTGTTCCGAGGTTGAGATAGAAGCTCCGCGGCCAAACGATAAAGGCTAGTCGAGGGGGTTGTTGCCCGTTTCCAGATTTCCATTAGCGATAGGGGAGCGGACAGGTAGCGAACGCCATCAGCTGGCCCCGCGAAGGAAGCGCCACTCTCTCACGTCCCTGTGTCTGAGCACAAAAGGTTCCATTTCCAGCGAGCCCTTCTCGTCAAGGAACCCACTCTCCTACCCTCTGCCAGATATACCATATTGCCCTCCCATTCTCCCATGTATAGCTGTGTTTAAATGCCTTTCTTCCGGACATGTATGAATGGCTTTGGCTTTAGAAATTCTAAGGGGCTAATTTCACTGCCATCAAGTTCTTCAGAGCATAGAAAATGTTATTATTTAATTAAATTTTGGGAACCTTAATCCTCAACAAAAGAAATTTCTTACATCTTTGTGCTAAACATGATATCTTCTGCAAATGGACGGGCTGCTTTTCGAATGTATGGTAACTATAAGTTGAATTGGTCCAATAAACAGGAACTATGTTAATGGGACGTCTATTAATGTGTTGATTTTTAGACTGTTTGAATAAATTGTTTTATAGTTATTTTTTTGTATTTTTTTAAATGTCATATTTGGTTGGAAATATAAGTTTTAGTTAGGAATTGATTTAGGATGAATTATGAAGGTTTAGCTTCAACTTTTGTATAGTATGTAAGCTTGATGTGAGCTTGGGAATGTCTAAAAATGGAAAAATCAAGCAGTTAAAACAACAGGAGTTACAATATATAAAATATATTAACTGAAACTTCTTCAATGAGTTGAAACCTAAATCTCTAACTTACAATTTACATGTTTTCTCTGCTTGGATTTTTATTTATGTGGTTCATCATCATTTTTGAACACATACTGTTGACTGCTCTGATTTTTCTGTCCTGTTTATAATTCCCAAAAATATGTCCCTTCTAACCTTTCCATATATTTTAAGATGTTCTTTAAACATTCCAATAACCGTTTCCTTGGTCTGCCAGTAATCTTCAATCCTTTTAAAGCCTATATTTTCAAGTCCCGTCAGCACCCTTTAATAGACTAAGAGTTTTCTTTCTTTTTTTTTAAATAGCTTATATACTTCATATTGTTTATTTTTTGATTCTGAAGTGCTCAATCCATTTAACATTCTTATGGAGTGTTGTTATTTGATATTGCATAATTTTGACCCATTATTGCACCTTTTCCGCTTTTAAGTTCATGTAATATTTAAAAATAAAATTGTACGTTTGCATTACAATAATCAGAACATATGATTTTATCGAAAAATCGCATTTATTGTTTTTCAAACTACTAGTAATCTGTTTGATAATAGACAGGATTCTTTTGGAAATTAATTAAAATCAGTGAAAGTTTATTTTTGTAAGTTCCGTTCGGAGCTATCCAGTGCTATTATTTGTATTTATGAGAGGGAGAATGAAGAGTTAAGCACATTGGTTACATTGGTTTTGGAAGCCCCTTCTCCAAATGGCAAATAAACAGAGCGAGAACTCCACAGACTGAGATAGAGGACTACAGGATTAGTGCTATAAATCTCAGCCACGGCGAGAGAGATCTCCTCTCCCAATAACCTCCCCTCGACAGCCTAACCTGATCAATGTGCACTTGTTGATTAGGTATACCTCCCTGCTCCACACCCCCTACCTCGCTGCTCCTATATCGATACATATCTCCACCCTTAGCCCTAACCTCATTTCCCCGTCATTTATTTCACTTCAGCCTATCCATCCCGAAGTCTTTCCATTTCTTCTTATATATTGAGGCATATTTCTTTGTCTTGCATTGAATTGCATTTTTACTCGAGACATTTGCAATTTTCCGCGACAGTGATTTCTTATCAATAATGTATTACAACAACGAAAAAAGTTTTTTAAAATATATTTTTGATTAAGTATAAATAATTAATAAATAATAATATAAAGAACTCTAATTTCACTCTTAAATTTATTTATTTGCAATCCCTCTCAATGTCTTAAGCATCATAGTTAAACTTGCTGAGAGAAAATTCATTTTTAGGAGAAGGAGATAGTCGGGGTTGGGTCAAAGAAAAACATATTGGTAAAGGAAAATGATTGTATTTTTTCCGACGTTTCGGCATGAATTTCGGGCCTTCTTCAGGGCTGTGTAACAAACTTACAATAACACAGATGAAAAATAATTTTTTAAATTAAAAATAAATTATACCATATTAGCCACCAATTTGTTTTCATTTGACCCAACTCCCACTATCTCCTCCTCCTGATTATGAACAGTCAACCAACATCCTATAGAAAATTCATTTTTATTTAATTGCGTCTTTAATTTTAAAGTGAAATATTTATTTTGCAATAAATTATTTAATAATGGTTCTAAATGATAATTAATGATATGACATGACATTAGCACATTTACCTAATAGAATTTTTTTAGATAAATTATCATGCTTTAAAAATTGTTTGTTTGAAAGTCTCTCTTTACTCCTCACTTAAGAAGAGCGAGAAATCTCCCCAAAAATGCTTGC
Organism: Oncopeltus fasciatus; assembly: GCA_000696205.2. Lineage (NCBI taxonomy): Eukaryota > Metazoa > Arthropoda > Insecta > Hemiptera > Lygaeidae > Oncopeltus > Oncopeltus fasciatus. The sequence continues at coordinate 275,817 of KZ807804.1, forward strand.
TCTTTGTTATTTTTCTTTTCTTTCAATCTCTTGAATTTTTATAATTTAATATACTTTTATATGAAATATATATTTTAGTTAGATTAGTCTCTTACATTCATGGCTAACAATTGATCTAGTTTATATTAAGTATTTTAGAATGTCACTAATCAGTTTTTTATGAACCTAATTATTGACCAAAGAAATTATAACTTGTTTTTTGTCAGCTATTTATCTAACAAAACTTATACATGCTATTTGTTATTATTATTACAATATCATATTATAAGAATTTAATTAAAATTGAAGGAAACCATCTTATATTTTAGTGTTGAAGCCAAATATAGAATGATTTTTTTTTTTTAAATCTTGATTAGAAACGTTGAATTATATAAATAATAATTAAAATAAAATAAAACGTAATTAACGTTATTTTTCGGTTTTTTACCTATAACAGTAGATACTGCTTGTTTCATATGCATGACTTTATAAAATGATTTGCAATGTGTTGTTTGAAAGGGTATTTGTAGGTGTAATATACTCTGGCTGAAATTCCAGTTTTTTAAAGCCTATTGAAATGTAAAGGGTGGCCATGTTTAAGATGAAAGGCTGTATATCAAAGGGTGAGTCTTAAAAAAATCTAGGGATGGGGGATGTATAATGTTATATAGTATTAATTTTATTTGTGGTTTTTAATCCCACATAAATTTAAAACAATTAATGCAAGAGAATAGAATAAAAAATCTAACTATCCCAGCCAGGACTCGAACCTGGATCTGTTAATCGGGCAAGCGCGTTATCCTATTACGCTACCGGGACGAGCTAGATAACTTATTAAATTCCCAGCACTGGTGTCGAGAGTCTAACCTACGAAAAAAAACGAATACATCGTCTTATGCTCGAAGGAGCTGACATTGCCCAGCTATTTATCGACTCTCGATATTTACTTTTTATTTTCATTTATAAATATTAATTTTATTTGTGGTTTTTAATCCCACGTAAATTTAAATCAATTGATGCAAGGGAATAGAATAAAAAAATCTAACTGAACCTGGATCTTCTGCTAACCGGGCATAGGTTCGAGCCATGGCTGGGATAGTTAAGATTTTTTATTCTATTCCTTCTATTAATTGATGTATTATATAAGTCTGTCACAAGACAAGAAAACCGTCGGTATGTTTGGTTTAGTTTATATATCAAGTGTGTGTTTCTGTGTTCATTTAAACGACTTCGGATAAGGTGTTAAGGGTTTAGAGGATTAAAATATAGTATATTTGCAGATATCCTGAGTAAAAAATTTTTTTAAGTAATTATTGAAAGCTTGAGGTTTAATATAAAATTGCCGCATCAAAAATTATTTCTTTACAGTTAACAATTTTTAATAATATTACGAAAAATATTTGCTAGGGAATGTTTAGTACAAATACTGATGTCCTTTCGTCCAGACTATTCTGTTGGGCTTAAATAAACTGTTAATATTGCTCACGATTTAAAAATAAATTTAGAAAACACATATAAATTTTTATTATTTAACGTGTATATCTTTTTCGTATGTAAAACGTAAAATCGAATTTCATTCAAGAAGAAATAACCCTTTAGCTCTGGTTTTAGAATGCTAAAGAAATATATTTGTACATATATATCGTTTAGCAACTTTAATTAATTCCTTTATTTTTCAAAAGTAAATTTTCACCCGAAAAAATTAATTGGATGTTGAATTTGACAGTTAAAGCGAATTTGACGTTCGCCATAATATTTTTAACATCTAAACACTTTTATTTTATTTGCCTTGTTTTTCATTTGTATTTGATAAATGACAATCTTATTTTAACCCACACACACACACACACATATATGTATATAAATATATATATCTTGGTGTATTTTCGTTCCGATTTCAATCACTTTTCTTTTTGTTTCTAACATTTATGTTTATTTACATAATGTAGGAGTATTGCATAAATACTCTCAAAGGGAATTGTTTATGCAGTTTAAATGTGTTCCCACATATCCTGAACGGTTTGCCTGCTAAGTCCCCTAGGGAAAAGGACCGACTTGAATTAAAACACTAATTATTAATTCTCTCACCCGACAAACACCGGCATTAATTGTTCCCAGAGGACTATACTCGCCCAATTCCTTTTTTTTCCCTTTGCCTTTAGCTTGTAATTCATTAGAAAAAAAAAAGTTCATAGTGTGTATTTAACTTTAATTAAATTTATTTTGCCTTTGAATTAAATTATGTGTAGCATTTTATGCATTTAATTGTAGGCATCTGTTTTCACTAAATTATCTTTAAATTATTTGCAAAAATACTACAATATATTATTTTGATTCTTTGCTTTATTTGTATTATATTGCCTCTGTTTGAAATTATAGGATAAAAACTGTTACTTTAATCTGGCCTAGAATATGGTTATTAATTTATATGAAGATTTATATTCAAATGTTTAAACTAAGGAAACATCAAGGATATCAAATAATATAATTTCACTAGATGACTTATGTTTAATTTATTGAAGTAACAATATATATATATATATATTGAGGCTCTCTTTACTCCTAACCGACGAAGGACGAGAGACCCCCAAAAATTTTACTCTTTGTGATTTTTGTGTATGCTCTGCACTCTTTATCTCAGCTGTTCTTGATTGCTACATATCGCAGCCGCGAGTATTTCATTATATGTATATATATGTAAACATATTGTTACTTTAAAAAATGTATTGGTATAGAGACCTTTCTATGATATTTTTAAGTAATTGACAAATATTCTACAAACTTTCTCCTGAGTCATCAAGAGTCACTTATATTTATCTATATCTTCTCATTTTATTTAAAGAAGCAATAAACTTGGGATTCCTGCACAATTTATTCAAGTTTTCGTGATGGGATTTTATTTCTTGAAAGTATTTTGAAATTAAGTAGTTGACACACATTCTTAGATGTTTTTCATTAGCATTTTGTTTACAGAATATGAATAAAACTGTATTCTTCAATATAATATAACAGTAATAATGATTTTAATAGTGTAAAACTAATTTTCTCAGGAAGGTGCATTGTGTCTTCTCCAAAGACTTAAAATTGACAATGGCGTTGCCCTATCTCGGACGGCCATTCTCTCCGATGAAGAGGACAATCCTTGACACTCCTTATATCGCCTATTATATCCCGTAGGATAGACCCTCGTGCCTCTAGACCTTCAACCTCTCCAAGAAACCTTTTAAAAGACTTAGTCACTAATGAGTTAGACGTCTTTGCATTATTTTCTTCGACCCCCCCCCCCTCACCCTTTTTTTAAAAAAATTCTCTTTCATCCCTCCGTCTTTTCATCGGTATTTCCTTTAAAACGGGAAATTGTATTTAGTTCTCCGAAGCGGGTAGAGGCAGGCTTCACCGATCGGACTGGTGCCAATTTAAAAGCGAAAGTATAACGAAATTTCTGGTCCTTAGGGTGGCGGTTTGAATCCTTCAATCCCTGTTTCCTGGATCGGAGGGGGTGATAGGAGTCTTGATAGAATTTTAATTAATGTTTATCAAAAGTTAAATAAAATTGAATTTAGGACACGTTCGAAGTAAGGTGCTTTATCGTACTAGTTCAGTTGGAAATTTTGTGAGACATCTCCGAGTACCCAGAGATCCTATTAACGATATTTATAAACTCTTATAAATTGCATTCATTAGTAGGTTAACTATTAATTACTTCCCTTACTAAAAAATGAACATTCAATTTTATTTCAAATGGAGAGTTTTTGACCATGGAGATTATTAGTAGAAAATAAGTTAGGCTTCTGTCAAGGTTAATCCAAAAGGAATACAATTTTAAAAAAGCGTATTTTTTATTATCTGCCAACGTTTCGGCTTATATTGTAAACAATATTCAGGGCTATAGAGTGAGAGGGGACGTCTTGTCACCTGGATCAAATGTGATCGTACCTGTCACCTGCAAGTCATGATCATTGGCCTGAAGATGGCTTACAATGTAATCTGAAACGTTGGAAGATAATTAAAATACCCTTTTTTTAAATTTATTTTTTTATATCAACCTTGACTTTTAGTTTTAATCCAATTATTGATGATTAAAGCAATGGTAATTCATCGCCACTAACGAATGGAAATTCAGATGTTTGAATCTTATTAATGAGCATTAACTGTACGTTTTAAGGGGCAATTTATTTGCATTAGTTTTTCTTAGCGAACTTTCTAAAGAAATTTTTTTTAAAATTAAAGTTATTTTATAATTTATGTTTTTCAAACAACACTTTATATATATACCAGGCAATACCAGATCCGATTTCTATTGGGGACGAGAAGACTCCTTAAATCTTACCCAAACACTCTTAAGTATTTAAAATATCTTTCTACAGTCTTAAATACCAAAAACACTCAGGAACTTGTATTATTAAATAAATCAAAATAATATTATTTTTTAAATAGTTTTTTAATGTCTTCTTGATATGTTCAGGTTTGAAGGTTCTCTCCGTTTCTTGAGGCGAGTGCCTGTTTATGTACATATATGTATACATGTGTGCACATACTTGCTTGAGTGTGAATAGTAAGTGTGGCATGTATTTGTCGTATGAGTAAGAAGTTTTTTACTCTTCCTCTTGAGCAGTGGGAGACTAGCAAAAGGAGGCAGGTGCGATTTTAGTGGGAGAGATTAAGATGTCTAACTTTAGAAGATATACGACACAGTATTAGCGAGAGCCGCGCCCTTATCATTTTTCTAAATTCTGCAACTTGCTAAATATTTTGAAAAATAAATTCAGCATTATGTTTTTGTTATGAATTTTTTTATTAACGATTTAAATTAAATTTCGTAGAAAAAGTCACTATAAACTAACCTATCTGGTGTGTCTGAAACTAATTGTAGAGAATATTTTTAGCAATTAAAAAAAAATTTCCACCATTAAAATAAAATTAGACAAATACATACTTACATACATATATTTTATAAAATTGTGAAAAGACTAATTTTTTTGTTCCGTTATAGCAAGTATTTTAAAACGTTCAATTAAAAATATTTTATTATCTATCGGAATTTAATATTCGTTTACATTCAACAAAAATAGACATATTTTTCAAATTCTTTCTCATTTCTAAACATGTTTGGCTCATAAATTTCTTCGAGCGAATAAATAGACTCATTCGGTTCATAACGCAACCTATAAAACAAATTCTGTTATAAAATTGTCCAGTTTGTATTTAGAATTTTTTTTTTTTTTTTTGGCCATAGTCAGTAATTATAAAATTAATTTGTTTGTTATCTCTGTTTGAAGTAAAATTAAGCGTATTGGGAATGAACTTTGTTTTGTCACAAACACAATGATATTATATATATGTATATATCTACTAATAATCTCTACTGTCAAATCAAAAACGTAATTTTAAATGGAGAGTTTTCGACAGCAGAGATTATTAGTGGATAATAAACGTTGGCGAAAATAAAAAAGAAACTTTTTGGTTTGAAAATAGTTTTTAATTCTTTAGCTCCCAAGAATGATTTTATTTTCTAATTTTTAAATAAAATTATTATCAGAATGTGGGGACTAAACCAATTCTACACAAATCTACTAATATATAACTTCTGTTTGAATCGTTTGAGCTTCAGGTCACATACCCCATTCACGTGCGTGATACTTCGGATATGAGACAGAATTCGATGTCAACACCCCCTCTACCATATAGCTCTTTTGAAACATTCGGCGTTAGCAATTCTGTGCTTAGAGAGCTGGAGAAAGGTCTAACTTTCCTTGCGACACTCCTCCGTGGCAGTTGGCGGACACTGGAGTGTGGACCCCAGTCCAGGGCGACCGTTTCTCTGAGCCGTGGAAACAATTGACTGGGGGAAAGTGAGGAATTGCCCCCCCACCCCACCACCCTCTCCCCCTCCTGGCCTAGCGGTTCGCCACTGGCCTCAGCGCCAATCCCATCTACCAGTCTTCGAGTCCTGGCCGGTAACCACTTACAACAGCAAGCACTTATGATTTGACTAATCACCCAGTGAAGGGAGAGGTAGTAACGTGGTTGGAGGTTCGTTGGCAGCCGAGTCTCATGCTGGAGAAATTAGTCAGGTTTTCAGCCAGGATCAGAAAAATAAAATACTCTAAAATTGCGAGGCAATTATTTTATTATTACTGACTTTTCAACTTTAATTTATGACGAGGTTGTCACTAACTCTAGCTCTTGACTTGATAAACTTCCCTCGCAGATCTCTCCAGACATTACTATCGTCAAGTGATGATGACTTACAAGTTAAGTCGAAACGTCGGCAATACTAAATTAAGTACCAAACGTTTTGAGTATTTTATTTTTCTGATCCTGGCCGAAACCCCGACTAATTTCTTCACCATGGGAGGTAGTAACCGTACGTTTTCGGGTGAGCTTCAGAAATTTTAACCTCATTAACATTCAAAATAAAATTTTTAGTTACGGGAATTCTGAGGAAAGTAAATGATAGCTACTATGTATAGCAATTAAGAACTGGTCGGATAGAGAGTACAGTACACAAACAAAAAGAAAATATCATAAGGAGCAAAATTTCAGGTATCTCTTCTCACCAATTAAGGGCGAGAGATCCTCGAAAATTTTGTTCCTTTTGATATTTTCTTTTTGTGTAGGACTCTAAATCCGACCTGTTCTTGATTGATACATATTGCAGCCGCGAGTGTTTAATTTTCTTTATATACTTTCTATATATATTCCTGAGTTCGAGAAAGATTTCAATGTCTCATTTTACATACTGTTCAAAAGATGTTCTGGATTTAGCTAGGTTTTGGCAATGGCTCCAGAAAGGGTCTTGTGTGATTCGCCAATTTCTCTAGTCTTCGGTGGGTTTTCCATCCAACTTCGATTGTTTCCAGTTGAGGCTCGGTACTCTATAGCGATGAAATTCTCCTTCTCCCATCCTCTTCTTCTTCCCACTTCTCTTCTCTTTCCCTGATTCTCCCCCATTAATCACTCTTTCCTTATATATTTTTAGATAAATCGAAACATTTAGAGTAGAGTATTCAAGCGAGCCTGAATTTTATAGTAAAACTATAATTATTTAAAGGTCGGGGGCACCGGCTTAACCTGGTACTGTTTGTTCGAGTTGAACAGTAAGAAGACTTTTTCCAGTAATAAATACCGAACTAGTAACATGGCTCTATTTAAAATAGTGTGGCTACCTGTAGATAGCTCCTCTGTTAATGTCCGTAAGTTGTATCAATCAACAACTTCAATACTGAGGAACTATTCAAGTTTGCGCAGAATGAATAAAACTAAAATATTGCCTACTTAGCTGGTTCCCAGTTGTATTTACAGTTTCTTCTTCCGGGTTGGACCGTGTCAAGTTGTTGATAGTAGCCGAGCTTTCGCACATCATATGATGGCTTCTTCAGGGCTAAATAGAGAATCTAGAGAATAGAGAATTCTCTATTTAGCCCTGAAGAAGCCATCACAGTATGTGCGAAAGCTCGGCAACTATCAACAACTTGACACGGTCCAACCCGGAAAAAGAAACGGTAAATACATCTGACGACCGTCGAAGCCTACGTGAACATCTGGTTCCCAATTGTTAAATATCATTACTGGATTTCTAGCTTTATATGCAAACTCACAGTTGTAGTTGTAGTCCTCACACCAGGGCACAAAGGTCACTCCTCACCTGATAAATGAATGAGGACACGCATCCTGCACAGACCGGGATGAGGATATGCCGATACATGCAATCACATGTACCTTGTGACTGTTTTGTCAGTCTTATCTCGATTCCTACATTTTTTCATGAGCTATTGAAATTGCAAACATGTATTTTCAAGCTTTTTGTGGTTCATTGATCATCGAAATAGTCTCGTTTACAAATCACTGTCTTAATCAGAAAAAAAAACCTGTCGTTTTTTAGAGAATGGGATCTTCAGGTGAACTTTTAGGATCACGTTTCCTCTATGAACTCTCACACTAAACTCTCACCTGACCTCTAATTATTTAAAGGCTTTTGGGATTTTATTAAGCACACAGTAGTTTTTTTCCTCCGTAAGGTGAATGGATTAAAAGCGCAATCTGTTATCGAGAACCGGTGAAAAACTGCGCCCTGTTGTGAGTCGTTAGTTATCGTCAAACGAATGGGGTGTATAATTAGCTTCTATTTATCAGAAAGAGATTAGTAGACGTTGGGGTGCGCTTGGACTACTCTCCAGAAATATGGCGAACCCGGGATCAGGGTGAGAAATTAAAGTCCCGCTGCCGACCTATCGCATCGCAGACACGGATGACGGATTGTTAGTGGCTCGAAACAGCACAGAACTTTTTTTTTGTAGTGCGAGAGAGTGGCCTTCTCCCCCCTAACCCCCCAATAGCCCGGGGCCTCGCTAATTGAGTGCCCGAGCCTTTATTTTCCACAATAAAATTGCGAACCTCTCTTCTTCTTATACTCTCCTCTCCAGTCGAGCCTTTAAGTGTGACGTATGAGCATTACTGTGTGTTTAGTGCAGCAATCACCACCTATGGAATACTTATCAAAAAGCATGTGCCAGAAATCAACTCATATCTAACGGTGGCTCAGGTATGATGGATTTAAATTCATTGGCTAGAAGATCAAATATTCTTATTAGAGTCTTTTTATTTTAAAAGTTATTATATGTTGTATTTACTCAAGGCTTTATATATGTATTAAATAATTCTGTGAAGTATGTGCATATACATTATTTAGTTAACTCGTATAACAGAGCCTTTTTTTTTTACTCTCTTAATCATAAGTTTTTATCAGCAATTTATATTAAGGTTTGTTAAATTTTTAGGCTAAGAGGGGTGTCATTGGTCACCTTCTCTCCCCATGTGATTGTCTTTGAATGTCATTTTTACTTTTCATTGTAATCGAATTAGAAAAATGTTTTTATTTAACAGAATGTAATAAGTATTTACCGTTTCTTCTGCCGGGTTGGACCGTGTCAAGATGTTGATAGTTGCCGAGCTTTCGCACATCTTATGATGGCTTCTTCAGGGCTGAAAAGAGAATGAGAGTTGTAAAAGAGAGATTTTTTAAAATCCAGGTGGTATATAATTACCATGTTTTATACACCAGGTGGTGTATAATCCCGGCGCAGTCCGGTCCTTGGGCGAAGCCTGCCTTCGGCAAATAACACCAATTTGACACGGTCCAACCCGGAAGAAGAAACGGTAAATACTTCTGACGACCGTCGAAGCCTACGTTAACAGAATGTAATAAATAAATAAAAGTTTAAAATGTTCGTGTAAGGTAAAATCTTATACTTGACATTCGCAGTATAACTGAAGACTTACAATGCTTATTTCTCAAAGGAGGACACTCCTGCTTAAGGTGAACTGATAGTAAAATTTACTTACTAAGGTGTTTTCTATTAAGTGTTGCAGGTCACAAGGGAATCGTAGGAATGAATAGCCCCCCGCGACCCCTCGCCACCCCTTCGGCTAGATTGAGAATTCCCCTGAAGGGGGTGTGGTAGAAACGACTTACCGCCACTTATCTAAACCAATATATTCTTCTAGCGCCCTCCTTTTTCCCGCGCTCTCATACTGGGCCCCTTCTCTATCCTCCACCCCTCACTCGAGAGGGGCTTATCCGATTAGAGGATTTCTTTTTAGAGCATTTCCGGGGGATGTTGGTCTTCCATCTCCGCAGTTTAAGAGAGCTATTCGTCTCTCTAAAAATATGGCTATTTGTATGTACAGTTTCTTCTTCCGGGTTGGACCGTGTAAAGTTTTTGATGGTTGCCGAGCTTTCGCACATCCTGTGATGGCTTCTTCTGGGCTGAATAGAGAATGAGAGCTGTCTATTCAGCCCTGAAGAAGCCATCACAGGATGTGCGAAAGCTCGGCAACCATCAAAAACTTTACACGGTCCAACCCGGAAAAAACTTTACATACATCTGATGACTGTGGAAGCCTACGTGAACAAATATGGCTATTTTCTAATGTTTTTTTTTTGTTTAGTTTTTCTTCTGACTCTTTCCTTAAAAGAGCCGTAATTTAAGGATCCCTTGAAAGAGGAAACAATAATTTAATTTATTTAAAAGAAAAAAGTATAATAAAATTAGAGAAATGCTTTCTAATTTTGAAGACTCTTCCTCCCAGTGATACATTTACCGCTGAACTTGATGATTAACTTTCTTCTTAAAGAAATTCATTTCCAAAAAACTTGATTCAAGAAATCAAGTACCTCAAAAGTCACAAGGATTGTAAAATACCTTTCTAAAGCTTTCAGAGTCTTCTGACAGGTTGGATCGAGTCAAAAAGTTGAATCTGGCCAAACTTTCGCTAATCCGATGATGATTTTTTCAAGTCTAAATGATTATCACATAGGAAGCCATCGCGAGATCAAATTTAATTCTTGGTAAAATAAAATTGTTCTTCATGGTCCTACCAAGAAGCCAACATTGTAAATAATGACGACTGTGGAAACTTGCATGAGCATAATTCAGTTTTTTTATTTTTTTTCCCCTCCAACATTTATTAGCATTCATTTTTCTTAAAGAAAGAAAGTTAGAAGTAATTAATGAGAGGGAATTGAATAAAAAAAATCTATCTGTCCCAGCCAGGAATCGAACCTGGATCTCCTGCTTGCCTGGTCGGAAAGCTTCCGTTACACTACCGAGAAGCAATCCGGCCCGGCAAGCAGGGGATCCAGGATCGAGTCTTGGCTGGGAAAGATACATTTTTTTATTCTATTCCCTCTCATCAATTGTTTAAAATTTACGTGGGATAATAAACCACAACCAAATAAATATTTATAAAGAAAGTTATAAGTATCATACATTCTATTATCCGTCTTCATTGGATTCTGCAAACCATCTTCTGTTGACGAGCGCTTTCGGACATTATCCATATTCGTGGCCGAATACATGTGTTCACTATCACTGTCTGTATTCCACTGCCATTCAAAAAGTGTATTTTTTACAATTATCAGCTTACAATTTATAAAATATGTATTTTTTAATTATCAGCATACAAATTAAAAAATGTGTAATTTTAATTAATTTTAATTTTGGATCCTCCCTACCGTACACCAACAAAATAACATCTAATAATCATATTGGTTTAGAGAGAGTTGAATACAGACAGTGATAGTAAACACATGTATTCGGCCACGAATATGGATAATGTCCGAAAGCGCTCGTCAACAGAAGATGGTTTGCAGAATCCAATGAAGACAGATAATAGAAGGTATGATAGTTGTATATTCATTGGTAGTCATAATAACCCTTTAGATTATTTAAAGTTATAAGTTGTAAATAAAATGAAAACCGGACTAAAAAGTGATTAAATTGGGTTTGATGGATAATTGATAGATAAAATTATAGATAGGCGGGAGTGAGTTGATTATAAATTAGCAGGAGCAAAGAAAAAGGCCATTTGCAAACTGCAGACTGTAAAAATGCTGAAGACATAAGTCTTAACGAATAGCATTGGGAAAAGTGTGTAAGACCGGGTTGAATGAAGGACATGGAATTCCAATTCCTGTCGCCTTACGGAGGAATGGTCCACGGCGCGTGGTCGCCATCGAGAGCAAACTCCAAGGTCCGAAGAGCGGAGCTACGACTTCCCCGCCATCCCCAATTTAGTTCGTCGGTCCCGCCGGCAGAGAGAGCGGTAAGTAGTCCGCTTAGCCTTCACCCCTCCTCCAAGACTTCGTTAAGTCCCTTTGAGAGGCTAAGTGCCAAGACAAGGAGCTTATCAGTCAGTCTGGGGCGGCACTGATAACACGACCTTAGATACCCACGCCTCTATTCTTCCATATAATCACCCAAGTCATTTAATTATAAATCCTTTATCTTCACCTAATAATTAATTAATGAATCTCTTATAAGTATCATCTCTGTCGGAATTTTCTTACCACAATTTGGATTTTTTTTTTTTTAAATTTCTTTTGGCTAAAGATTTCTATCTATTTTAAAAGAAAGAATTTAAAAAAAAAATATTAAAAATTTAAAAAATAAAATCTTCATGCCTTATTCAAAAATTATGCTTATGCTAGTTGCTAATATATCGTTTTTAATGCATACATAAATATTATAGAGGGATAGTACTTCTATATCATTTACCTAGGTTCAATAATCTAAGTTAATAATTGGTTGGAGGGGGGGGGGGGGTTAGATATTTCCTGAGTGTGTGTCCAATCATATATTTCACCTTGGTTGTATAGAGAAATTATATGTTTTTGAATATTTATAGACCTTGTAAAACGTTACATTTTTTTTTTTAACGAAGATAACTCAAGGATGCAAAACTTCGTTTTTTTGTGTAAGAATTAAAGCGGTCATCTAGTAATTGCTAATATAATAAAATTTAAAGCGTTGTCCCGATCTATTGGTTACCCTTGGTGAGGGAGGAGTCACGTTCCCAGGGGGGACTGGTCGCCGGGACCAGTCGGCGGGCGATGGGCTGTCTTCTTCGGCCTCTGGGCGTGAGTCCTTTCCCATCTCTTGGGGTCTGGTTGGAGGTTAGGAGTGGCGGGAGTAGACAGCTTTCCGTCTGTTACCCGGATCTGGTCCTTCCTCTTGGAGTCCGCCCCTCTGGGAGTTTCCATAGACAAAGGCCGCTTTTGATAATTTAACCAAAAGGCATAAAATTGTACAAGTGGTTCACAGCCCCCTCCCCCCACCGCCTAAAAAGAAAACTGTAAACAATCCTGACAGCTGTAGAAACTTACTTGAACATCTTTCTAGGATTGGATTCATGGTTTGCCAGGGATGCCGACAGTTATCTTGGGAGGTTTTTGCATGTAAATAGATTAGTGTAATATGGGCATTCCTCAATGAAATGTTGAACGCTCTTTCTATGTCTCCATATTGTTTAGTCAACATTTAGTGGTACTAATTTTCCTTGATTTTTAATCGAAATTATAATGATATATTTCATGATAATGATAATTCATTTTATTCTCACGTGTTTTCTTCATAGTTAAATCCTTGATAAATAAAATAACCAAAAAAAAGTTTGACCTATTTTTCACGCGCACTGTATTTTGTTTTGTTGTAGGAATTTGATAAGGGCTGAAACTCTCTTGTCATGTGATAAGAATGTATGATTTATATCAAATCAATTATTCCGATCATGGGTTTCCTTGAATGAAATAAATCGGCTCATTTGTGCGAGTTATAAATGCAAGCGCGGCAGAGTGGAAGAAAGAAATTGCTTGAACTTAATAATATAACTTACATTTATTTTAAGCCTGGAGCCGTACTCGAGACCAGCCCCGTGACTTGTCTCCCCCAATTTCAACCCCTAAGGGAGGCTTCTCACTTAAGAGAAGTCTCTCTTTCAATGAACCCCATCACTGAACTATTAGGGAAACGTAACAATGCTTCAAAAACCAATCTGAGTAGAACCCTTTGATACTCAACCACAGAACCTATTAGGTTTTTCTTCTTCTTAACCTCTACAAAAATATGTCCTCTGAATTTATTTTAAATCGTTTGAAGTAAATGGTCTTATTTTATAAAAAATAATAAGAAGAAGAAGAATACTATTATTCCTTGAGATTGAAATAATACACACACATGTATATTTACAAACACACAAAAACACACACACACACACACACACACACACACACACACACACACACACACATATTCCAAATTTATAATTATTTATTATATGCACTTCAACTTTATAATTACTATTTAAATGGAGATTTATTTTTATTAAGGTGAAAGAATAAGGAATGTGAATAATAACAAAGGAAAGTCGAATAATTTTCCCATAATCGAATTAATAATCGACTAAGGGGAAAATTATTATTCCAACTGATGGAATATAAAATTGGAAATTGTAAACATTACTTAATACATATTTTCAAATGGAGAATTTTTTGACCGTATATATTATTATTAGATGATTTTTGTTCGGGTTCGGCCAAGATAGATCCATAAAAGTACAAATTTTAAGAAAAGTGTATTTTTTTAAAATTTGTATTTTTTAAGGATCTATCTTGACCGAACCCCAACAAAAAGTATCTAATAATCTTAATACATATTAATTCTCTTGAAGACTCTTAAAATTGAACTTAAGATAAGTAATCTTAAAAAAAACCACAGCTTAATTTTTTTTAAAGCGAACCCTCAGTTTATGAAGTAGATTTATGGGGCTATAATGATGGTGTTTGAAATGCCTAAGTAACCCCCTCCCCCCCAAAAAAAGTACTTATCTTACATTGTCTAGAAGAATGCAATTACAAGAAACGAAATGCACACTATTGAGAGTATAGTTTCTGTAGGTACACGAATTTACTTTCTGAGAATAGAGACAAAGAAATATACGTTTCCGCTTTTTTAATTAATTTTTGTGTTAAATTACAAATATTTTATCCCCTAGGGCTAAAAAAGAAAAATAATAATAATAATAAATAACTAAGGAGGAGTGAGGTTTCTGTTGAGTGCAGAGCCTTTATTAAAAAGCATTCATTATTGTTTGCAGATGACGATAAAGGAGGGTAAGTGGAGGGGGGGTTGCATACAGCGGACCATAATTTTCCTCTTTTTAATTAAGAGGGACTTTCGAGGGCTGGGAACTCTGAATGGGATACATGGCCTGGAGGAGAATGTCGTCACGGGAGCATCTGTGTCTGGAAGCTGCAGATATAGTGTGAGGAGTGATGGCTGTTCACTATTAACGAGAGTCACTCAGTAGTTCCTTGTTTTGTACAGTGTAAGCCTTCATATTACCATGCAGCTTGGCTTTCGCTAAAAACTAGTGTGTCTCGACTCCAGTAGATTTTTTTTTTCTTCTGGCAAGTTAACCACTAGGGTCGTTATTGCCTGAATGCGGGTAAGGGGTGAGAAATACAGTTAAAGTTAATAGAGTAGAGGTGAATAGGAGAACAGGGGCCAGAATGGAGGACCCAAACTGACATTTCTCTCATGATCATCAACGCAGGCTATTGTGCATGCTTAAGTCAATTTAGATGGAAAGCTTGGTTGTGGAGTGCGCATGTGCCTGCTCCGTCCGCAGTACACCAAGCCTTGGGCCTTACTGTGGCCAAGAGTCTTAGATGAAGCGCCAGCCAACCAGCGCCAACGACTCCAGTACAATCCTCTAAGTTTGACATTTTATGTTGAATATATATATATATATATATATAAATATATATATATATATATATATGTTATATCACTAGAATCGATCCTTTGCTTTAGGGTGACATGCTGAGAGATATGTGAGAAAAATAAAGATTTTTACATTGGTGGAACAGTATTTCAAGGCATTCCTGCGTAAGGAATGGCTTCCTAAAGCATATTCTGTTTGTGATAGTTAACTTAACACGTCCCAAGCATTTTCTAGATATTTGAATAGAGAATATTGTCAAGTTCTCCGTTCTCTCTGAGCCCATTAAGTTGAGTATCAAATGAATAGGATAAATTATTGGGTAGACGAAAAATTTTCCCGGTATCCTGTGATCCTGTAGATCCCTTTGAGTTCTTGCAATCCCTGGTTACATTCATTAAAGTACTGCAGTACTAAATAACACGGCAGGATAACACATCATGCACTTATGCAATTTTCGCTATTGCATGTTTATTGTGAAAAATCAATTGGATGAATAATCAGTGTGTGATAAGATATCACTTTTCATAAAGTTTATTAGATGACAGAATAGTCCTGGACGCTTGTCATAAAAGGCTTTGGTAGGGCTCATATTGATTCATAGCAGACTCAATTAACACATTAAGTCACAGTTTTAAGAAACTTTAGGATAATTATATTTATGTATTGGAATTCAAACTTTCATGCCTACCATTTGCATATTTAGAAATTATTAAGCTATTTTTTGAAAGACAGATAATTCCATTTTTTATTATAGTACCTTCTATACTATGAGTTAAGGGGTTCATAGTATAACTAAGTTGACTCGATAAAAGGAATCACCTTGAATGCAAAAGGTAAAACAAAAAAAGGGAAAGAAAGTTTCAAGGACTACACACACACACACACACACACACACACACACACACACACACACACACACACACACACACACACACACACACACACACACACACACACACACACACACACACACACACACACACACACACACACACACACACACACACACACACACACACACACACACACACACACACACACACACACACACACACACACACACACACACACACACACACACACACACACACACACACACACACACACACACACACACACACACACACACACACACACACACACACACACACACACACACACACACACACACACACACACACACACACACACACACACACACACACACACACACACACACACACACACACACACACACACACACACACACACACACACACACACACACACACACACACACACACACACACACACACACACACACACACACACACACACACACACACACACACACACACACACACACACACACACACACACACACACACACACACACACACACACACACACACACACACACACACACACACACACACACACACACACACACACACACACACACACACACACACACACACACACACACACACACACACACACACACACACACACACACACACACACACACACACACACACACACACACACACACACACACACACACACACACACACACACACACACACACACACACACACACACACACACACACACACACACACACACACACACACACACACACACACACACACACACACACACACACACACACACACACACACACACACACACACACACACACACACACACACACACACACACACACACACACACNACACACACACACACACACACACACACACACACACACACACACACACACACACACACACACACACACACACACACACACACACACACACACACACACACACACACACACACACACACACACACACACACACACACACACACACACACACACACACACACACACACACACACACACACACACACACACACACACACACACACACACACACACACACACACACACACACACACACACACACACACACACACACACACACACACACACACACACACACACACACACACACACACACACACACACACACACACACACACACACACACACACACACACACACACACACACACACACACACACACACACACACACACACACACACACACACACACACACACACACACACACACACACACACACACACACACACACACACACACACACACACACACACACACACACACACACACACACACACACACACACACACACACACACACACACACACACACACACACACACACACACACACACACACACACACACACACACACACACACACACACACACACACACACACACACACACACACACACACACACACACACACACACACACACACACACACACACACACACACACACACACACACACACACACACACACACACACACACACACACACACACACACACACACACACACACACACACACACACACACACACACACACACACACACACACACACACACACACACACACACACACACACACACATATATATAAAGTGAATGTTGTTGGTGATATAAAAATAGAGTACTCTTTATTATTCATTATTTGACCCTCTGCCATCGATCAGGATGGGGAATAGGAGAATAATGTTTGTTTTTCTTGAAATTATTGGTATAATTAATTTCCTTGTTAAATTTTGATAATTTGTAATTGTATATACAAAAAATATATTCAAAGTCCGTGAGTAGTTCCGATTGTCATGTATTATTTGAAAGTAACTTTTTTTGTTTTATTTTGTCGTGACTCTTTCTTACTTAGAATATCTTCATTTTGTGTGGCTTTATTTTTTGCAGTCTTCTTATGGGACACTTCCTTTAATTTTCTTTATCATCCTTGATACGAGTATAAGAAATAATTTTTTTTTTTTTTGAACTTAAATGCTGGTTGCATTTATTGACTCGCATGCCCACCATTCGGTCTTAATTGTACTGATTCTAAACTGTCTGAAGGCTTCTGAGCATATAAAGCTTAATTCACTGATGTTAACATTCCCCTTTCTTTTAGTGTTTTATCACTTGAAGAGAGCCTTACCCCTTAAACTCCATTATTGATAGGAACTTAATATGTGATAATGTCAAGTTCCGCTAATGTCATTTTTAGGTGTTCTTGTATTGATATCAGGAAGCCTTATTAATTTTTGGTTGATTAGTAAATTAGTTCATCTTGCTGGAAATATTCAACAATACATCATTGAATTTCTACGACTATCCTTGACATAAATTTTGTTTTTTAAGCTATGATTTGAAGAATTATTAATTAATATTTTAGTGTGTACCAAATTATTTCGAGCTTAGATTATCCCATTTATTCCAAGACAATACTTGTCTGTTTGTCCCCCTAGCGACCCTTCTTCAGGGTCTCCACCTAGCCGTCAAGATCAAAGGGATCGCCTACACAAACCACCATGAATGAGGGGATTTATGAGCCGGATAGCAAAGGGGTATCTCTCGTGGAAGTTGGAACCTACAACGGGAGACGGAAGAAAGCCAGTCTCCTGGATTATGAAAGCTCTTTCTCTCCGAATTTCCAATAATAATCTAATACTTTTCCAATATTATCCCGAACGGGACAAATCTCGGTTATCTCGGATAACCTTCTTCCCTTTCATGACCCTTATTAATACTTCTAAAAATATTATCAATCATCTGTAATTTCTATTCATTTGAAAATCTTTCCTTCTCCCCCCGCCCACACAAGAAAAGTACGTTACGCAGAAGCTTCGTAAACTAAATGAAATAATTAGTATTGTATTTGAAATTCCTAAGCCACGTTGTCATTCGCTCTTGTAGAATATATACCCATATTACCAATAAACAAATCTTGGTCGAGTTCTTTTGCTTAGAATATATCTCTAAACTAAATATTGCGCCTACTACAGCGAAAAAACTTTTTTCGCACTTGGAATTTTTGTTAATACCCCACTTTAAATGGTCCATTATGCCCAACAACGAACATATGTCTTTCTATTTACATTTAAAAGTGATATGCCAATATCCATTACGAAATATCACTAACTGCAATCTTCTAGGCATTAAAATTGATGGCAAACATATATCCCCACTCCTAATTGATTAATTTCACCGTAGAATTCCTAAAATATTCATTTGATTAATAAACTAATTTATGTTGATTTTCATTATTTTAAAATAAATATAATACTCACTAGATCAAAACATATCTTGTACTCGTACTTTATTAGTAATTTCTCACTCTTATGTCCGATGTCGCACCATAACTTAGATATTTAAAAGATATAAAAGCAATATATATAAAAAAAAAAAAAAAATTACGAA